>VDFB02129916.1:0-16597 GCA_007258455.2 Sequoia sempervirens
AAAGCCTAATAATATAACTTAGGGGGATGGGTAGTAAAACACATAAGATAATTTTAGATACCCCGTCTATCCATTAGGGATATCACAAACTAATGGTAGATCAAGAAGGTTGTGGTTGGAAAAGTCATTACCTCATCTTCAAGAGAGGTTAAGGACTCTGCATGAGTCACCGTATGGGGCTAGTGACTCTAGTAGGAGGAAGGGCCAGGATAACCATAGATGGGGACGAGTGCTTCATGTTGGAGGAAGGGCCAGGATAACCCATATAGGCTATGCGATAACACTCTCCACTTGTTGCCCTTATGCCTTGTTTTCTTGGTTGCCTCTAGAAGTGTATATAAAGATTGTATCTTTGGTTTACTTGGCATGTGGTTAATGGTTATTTCCTTGGTTTATATATGATGTGTTTTATGGCTCTTTGGTTATTATGAGTTGATCCTTGTCATTTATGATCTATGTATTCTTTGATGTTGCTTTTGGAGTTTTGTTATCATGATATTCTTTCTTGGAGTTAGTTTTTTGGCATTCATGGTCGTGGTTACTTCCTTCTCACCTCTAAGCATTGGGGGTGGGTTCTTTTTAAAACCCACATGGTCAGGTGGAACGTGCTCCACACCCATTAGGTTCCCCATCAACGTTCATTCTTCACAGTATTCTTCAGATGGAGTTTGTACTAGAGATTCATCTTGTATTTTGGACATTATTTGTACTATGTATTTATCCCACATGTATGGGAGGATTCATTGTATTTCATTGTTGAGAACTTGTAATGTAATAAATGATGATGTATTATATATGAACCTTTGTAACCATTCATTTTATGAGATTTGTTATGGTCGTATCATGTGATGTATTTATACTTATACTTATGGATACTTGGATGTACTTTCTAAATGGTTATTGTAATGTTATGATGGATGTAAGATTAGATATGTTATTTAGCTTTATCTTTATTCTTTCATTTTGAGTTGTTTATGCGATGTGACATCACGTGCCCCAAAGGACTTGATTTTATCATGTAATGTGATTATGGTTAATGGTTCATTATATGTTTATTTTGTTTCATTTAAAAAAAAATGTGTGCAATGTTTTGTCTTTCAGGGTTTGCACGACGGGCATTACAACTTGGTGTATGTACAGGTTGAGCAAAAGGGTTAACTAGTTTAGATTATTTGTTTAATTTTGAAGAAAATGGAAAAGTAAATATTTATATATATTTTATATGTATATATATATGCAATTATTTATATATATATAAATACATATATATATATATAATATAAATGTTAGAATTTATTAATTTGGTTTTAATTGTGAAATTATAAAATTTAGCTATATTGATTAATTAAAAGAAGCAATTTAAATATTTATGTCAAAATTATTATTGAACCTTTATTTCAAATTGTATTGAGGAAAATGAGGATTAGGAAATAGAATTACTCAATTGTTGATTTTTGTGCTATGAAAACAATGTATGAAAATTAATATGTTTTTTTGTTTGAGTTATGAAATCCTATAAATTTGTTGGATGATCTTGTTATTATTACATTATTATTGTTTTGGTTCTTTCGATGTGGGAACCCTGGTTGTTTTAGGAACCCGCTTAGGGAGGTTTTAGACTTCCAGAGGCTTATGTTATTTAACAGTTAATGTTCTTCTCTTTATGTGCCCTTGATGTGGCAAATGTTTTGGTATCATTATTTTGAAAGGGTTGTACGAGTTTTGTTGAGACTCTGATTATGTATTTTAGTGAGATGGGTAATGCCTCATATGTCATTGGTTGAGATTTAATGTTTTGTTCTTTATGGTACAACCCTTGATTTTGATTATGTTTCAGGGTCTTTAGGGAGATTGGCTCTTCGTGGGGGTCAATGCCTCAAATAGGAGGAAAGGCTTAGGATAACCCACACAAGAGTACATTAACAAGTGAAAGCCTAATAATAGAACTTAGGGGGATGGGTAGTAAAACAAATAAGATAATTTTGGATACCCCGTCTATCCATTAGGGCTATCGCAGACTAATGGTAGATCAAGAAGGCTATGGTTGGCAAAGTCATTACCTCATCCTCAAGAGAGGTTAATGGCTCTGCATGAGTCACTGTATGGGGCCGACGCCTCAAGTAGGAGGAAGGGCCAGGATAACCATAGATGGGGATGAGCGCCTCATGTTGGAGGAAGGGCCAGGATAACCCATGTAGGCTATGTGATGACACTCTCCACTTGTTTCCCTTATGCCTTGTTTTCTTGGTTTCCTCTAGAAGTGTATATAATGATTGTATCTTTGGTTTACTTGGCATGTGGTTAATGGTTATTGCCTTGGTTTATTTATGATGTGTTTTATGGCTCTTTGGTTATTATGAGTTGATCTTTATTGTCATTTATTATCTATGTATTCTTTGATTTTGCTTTTGGAGTTTTGTTATCATGATATTCTTTATTGGAGTTAGTTTTTTGGCATTCATGGTCATGTTTACCTCCTTGTCACACCTAAGCATGGGGGGTGGGTTTTTTGTAAAACCCACATGGTCAATTGGAATGTGCTCCACACCCATTAGGTTCCCCATTAATTTTTGTTCTTCATAGTATTCTTTAGATGGAGTTTGTACCTAATATTCATCTTGTAGTTCAGACATTATTTGAACTATGTATTTATTCCACATGTATGGGAGGATTCATTGTATTTCATTGTTGAGAACTTGTAATGTAATAAATGATGATGTATTGTATATGAACCTTTGTAACCATTCATTTTATGATATTTATAATCATGTTATGTATTTATACTTATACTTATGGATACTTGGATGTACTTTTGTAAATGGTTATTGTAATGTTATGATGGATGTAAAATTAGATATGTTATTTAGCTTTATCTTTATTCTTTCATTTTGAGTTGTTTATGCAATGTGACATCGTGTGCTCCAAAGGAATTGATGTTAACATGTAATGTGATTATGGTTAATGGTTCATTATATGTTTATTTTGTTTCATTTAAAAAAAATGTCTACAATGTTTTTTCTTTCGGGGTTTGCACGATGGGTGTTACAACTTGGTGTATGTACAGTTTGAGCAAAAGGGTTAACTAGTTTAGATTATTTGTTTAATTTTGAAGAAAATGGAAAAGTAAATATTTATATATATTTTATATGTATATATATATGCAATTATTTCTATATATATATAAATAAATATATGTATATATATAATATAAATGTTAGAATTTATTGATTTGGTTTTAACTGTAAAATTATAAAATTCAGTTATATTGATTAATTAAAAGAAGCAATTTAAATATTTATGTCAATTATTATTAAACCTTTATTTCAAATTGTATTGAGGAAAATGAGGATTAGGAAATAGAATTAATCAATTGTTGATTTTTGTGCTACGAAAACAATGTACAAAAATTAATATGTTTTTTTGTTTGAGTTACAAAATCGTGTAAAATTTTTTGATGACCTTGTTATTATTACATTATTATTGTTTTGGATTTTTTGATGTGGGAACCCTGGTTGTTTTAGGAACCTACTTAGGGAGGTTGTAGACTTCTAGAGGCTTGAGTTATTTGACAACTAATGTTCTTCTCTTTATGTGCCCTTGATTTGGCAAGTGTTTTGGTATGATTATTTTGAAAAGGTTGTACGAGTTTTGTTGAGACTCTGATTATGTATTTTAGTGAGATGGGTAATGCCTCGTGTGTCATTGGTTGAGATTTAATGTTTTGTTCTTTATGGTACAACCCTTGATTTTGATTATGTTTCGGGGTTTTTAGGGAGAGTGGCTCTTCATGGGGGTCGATGCCTCAAATAGAAGGGCTCAGGATAACCCATGCAAGAGTAGATTAACAAGTGAAAACATAATAATAGAACTTGGGGGGATGGGTAGTAAAACACATAAGATAATTTTGGATACCTCATCTATACATTAGGACTATCACAAACTAATGGTAGATCGAGAAGGACGTGGTTGGTAAAGTCGTTACCTCATCCTCAGGAAAGGTTAGTGGCTCCACATGAATCACCCTATGGGGTCGGTGCCTCAAGTAGGAGGAAGGGCCAGGATAACCATAGATGGGGGCCAGCTCCTCATGTTGGAGCAAGGGCCAGGATAACCCATGTAGGCTATGTGATGACACTCTCCTCTTGTTGCCCTTATGCCTTGTTTTCTTGGTTTCCTTTAGAAGTGTATATAATGATTGTCTCTTTGGTTTACTTGGCATGTGGTTAGTAGTTATTGCCTTGGTTTATTTATGATGTGTTTTATGGCTCTTTGGTTATTATGAGTTGATCCTTGTTGTTGTCATTTATGATCTATGTATTCTTTGATGTTTCTTTTGGTGTTTTGTTATCATGATATTCTTTATTGGAGTTAGTTTTGTGGCATTTATGGTCATGGTTACTTCCTTCTCACCTCTAAGTATGCAGGGTGGGTTTTTTTTAAAACCCACATGTTCAGGTGGAACATGCTCCATAGCCGTTGGGTTCCCCCTCAATGTTCATTCTTCACAGTATTATTCAGATGGAGCTTGTACCAGATATTCATCTTGTATTTCAGACATTATTTGTATTATGTATTTATCCCACATGTATGGGAGGATTCATTGTATTTCATTGCTGAGAACTTGTAATGTAATAAATGATGATGTAATGTATATGAACCTTTGTAACCATTCATTTTATGATATTTATAATCATGTGATGTATTTATACTTATACTTATGGATACTTGGATGTACTTTTGTAAATGGTTATTGTAATGTTATGATGGATGTAAGATTAGATATGTTATTTACCTTTATATTTATTCTATCATTTTGAGTTGTTTATGTGATGTGACATCGCGTACCCCAAAGGAATTGATGTTACGATGTATCATGTAATATGATTATTGTTAATGGTTCGTTATATGTTTATTTTGTTTCATTTAAAAAAAATGTGTGCAATGTTTTGTCCTTTGGGGTTTGCATGATGAGCATTACAACTAGTTATAGTGAGGAACATTTTTTGACAAGGGGCAAAGGATCTAACATGAAGACATCCAACTATGGAGGTACAAGATTCCTAACTAGGGAATGTATTTGAACATAATAGGAATTTTCAAAGGTTTAAATAACCTCCTTGATTATATTGACAATCTATTGCAATTGCATCATTTGAAACTAAAATAATATTGTCATGGTTTAAATAACCTCCTTGATTCCATTGGCAACCTGTTACAGCTGTAACCTTGAACATAAGAGGGTGTGAACATTTAAATAACCTTCCTAATTCCATTGGAAACCTATCACAATTGCATCACTTGAACATGGTAGGGTCTATAGATTTAAATAACCTCCCTCATTCCATTAGCAACCTGTCACAACTATAGAACTTGAACATAGAAATGTGTAAAAGTTTAAATAACCCCCCTAATTCTATTGGCAACCTATATCACAGCTGCAACACTTGAACATAGAAGACTATAGAGGTTTAAATAACCTTCCTGATTCCATTGGCAACCTGCCACATCTGTAGCACTTGAAAATAAAATGTTTCAAGGGTTTAAATAACCTCCCTAATTCCATTATCAACCTCTCACAACTACAACACTTGAATATAATAGGAGGTTTAAAAGGTTTAAATAACCTCCTTGATTCTATTGACAATCTATTGCAGCTATAGCATTCAAAACTAATATATTGTCATTGTTTAAATAACCTCCTTAATTCCATTGGCAACCTATCATAGCTACAACCTTGAACATAGAAGGGTGTGAACGTTTAAACAACCTGCTTGATTCCATTGGCAACCTGTCATAATTACAACACTTGAACATAGAAGGGTGTGAAAGTTTAAATAACCTCCCTTATTCCATTGAAAGTAGAATGTTAGGATGTGTTCCAAAGTGCTTCATTAATTCAAATATTTTGAGAGGTTCCTTGCAAAATCCATTTTCTACACATTCTGCAATCAATCATTTCATTCCATGAGATGACATTTCTTTGAGGCATTCTATCAAACAATTCAAGTGTTTTGTCTATGATTCCACATCTTGTATATATGTCTACTAGATCATATCCAAATATAACATCTGACAAAAATTCCCCTACCATTATGCTTTCATTGGTCTATCAATGGAGCTATGAGGGGAGTTCCCCTGATGTAGTACAATGTTAGGTTGATAGTATCACTATCAACCTAACATTGTACTACATCAGGGGAACTCCCCTCACAACTCCATCGATAGATTGATATATGAACAAGTGAGTTGTTTTCATCGGTCTATCAGTGGAGCTATGAGGGGAGTTCCCATGATGTAGTAATGTTAGACTAATAGTGATACTATCAGCATAAGGGTATGTGCAAGATCGATGAGCAAAAGTGGCAATATGATGGGTATGTGTCATTGACCTTTTTTAAAGAAATTGAGTAGGAAACAAAAAGGGTTTTAAAAGAAGATTCTTAGTTTTCCATCAATATAAATTATGCTTTACTTTGAATTCAATAAGTAATTATTATTCATTTTCTATTTGAATTATGACTAAAGTCCTAATTGATAAACATCTATAACTTTCAAATGATATCACATTTTTTGAATCCAAAAAATGCATCACATTTTATGGTTCACATACTATAGGATTAAAAAAATAAAAATTGAATTTCATGAATTTTTTATCAAGTTAAGGTGGTCAAACAGATGAGTTTTTATATTTCTTAAAATTTGTAATAAAAAAATTATAAATTAATTATTTACTTAGAAAAAAATTACAAAAAAATATACACTACATCGAGACATGAGTCCTCTACTTATATCTAAAATATTATAAAAAATAATTATCATTTTATTGTGGTTAGGGTGGTTAAAAAACACACACTTCTTATTTTTTCCCTAAAATTTAAGTACTACTGAATTAAAATTTTAAATTTCGCAAATAGATTTCAAAAAAAAAAAACCTAGTAGTTTAGAAACCGTTTCAATTTTACTCTGATTTATTCTTACAAATTTTTATGTCAAGTTGCCCTAACTTTGATTTTTCTAAATTTTTCATAGGGCCTATTTTTTCCGGCGGTGAATGCGCTCATGCAGTAACGCATTACCATCAAAGGGAACTCCCTCATGGCTCCATAGATATAGATGCGACATATGAACAAAGTTAGTTGATTTCTTCGGTCTGCTCGATGGAATGAAATCCCTGATAACATCTATCAATGTCACTATCAGCCTAACATTACTACATTGGGGGAACTCCCCTCATAGCTCCACTAATAGAATGTTGAAAGAATATCGGCATCACTAGAACATATCGGTGGAAAATAACACAACATCCCACCAATTTTTTGCCACTCAAAAAATCATGAAAATGAGGTGTGTCATGGAGTTTTGTATGGTTCCAAACCTCGTAAGGGGTGTTGCCCCTCAACCCCACTGGGGGCACTACCCCTAGGCCTCGTGAGGGGTGCTGCCCCTCAACCCCACTGGGGGCACTGCCCCTAAACCCCTGCGAGGGGTGCTACCCCCAAACCCTCGTGAGGGGCATTTCCCCTTGACCCCATTTGGGGCACTGGCCCTCAACCCCACTGGGGGTACTGTCCCTAGACCCCCATGAGGGGCATTACCCCTTGACCCTTTTGGGGGTGTTTCCCCTAGACCCCCACGAGGGGCGTTGCCCCTCAACCCTGCTAGGGATGTTTTCCCTAGACTCACACAGTTGAAGTCCAAGCCATTTATAATGTAAAGTTTAGAGTCATAATAGTGCATTCAAGGTTTTCATCTCTATTTTTTTTGTATGAAGGATTTTCAAAATGTTAATGAAGACCTTTTGAAACTTGATTTATGATGCAGGAAGTGCAAATAGAAATAAAATGATTCCAAACTTCAATGTCAAGATACACATTTCTCTTAGCCTTGGGAAAAATGATTTAGCTATATTGAGTATGATGCCTAGATTGTTGGTAATTATTGAAATTTGATTTAAATATTTCACTGAGCTTTTTGAGCCTTTGTTTGTACTTTTATGACTGTGTTATTGAATATGGAATTGAAGTTAGGATTTTGATGATGTTGGCTATGGTTTACTTTGAATGTTGTAATGTGATGAAACATAAATTTGTTGTTATAATGTACACTTGACAATTGCACATCTTGTAATCTTGTGTATATGCTATAGTATATTTATTTTTTGAAGTGCTTACATGAAAGAAGTTCTTAACATGCTTGCTTGATTGCTCATATTTTGAGGTAAAAGAATTTGGGGGTGCATTTTGAGCAAAAGAGTGCAGGATTAAGCTATTTAGCAATCCAAGGGTTTAAAGATGGCACTCATGACTTGTCACAAGAGTTATGGACATATTAGGTATGTTTTATGGACATATCACATCTCTTAGAACAATTTATCTTGCAACAATCTTGGAGATGTCAAAACATACTTTATGGTTCTTAACAACTCTAATAGTTGTATCAAGGGCCATATTGTTTAACAAACCAAATGCAATTGCTAACTTTTCACTATGGTGGAAAATACATGATTCTTTATACCCTCCTTCCTTCATTTGCCAAGCCAATTTCTCCTACTTTACTTAGCTCTACCATGTTTGTGGATGTGATTTGTCTCCTACACAAAAAAAATGTACCGATTTATGGCCTTCAATCCAACTACATCTAGGTATCTTTTTAATTCCTCTATCTTTCATCAATCTCTTTACTATTTAAACCTCATACAAATTTTTCAGAGAAGAACATAAGTTGCATCATTTTTAGGATCCAACTAAAAAAGCAGTGTTGTTGGAAATACTCAACCTATATTCATATATATGATCTACAACCTATGCATTGGTAAAGATTAGTAATGTCTTTATCACACAACTATTTTATTCTTTATTTTTCTTCTTTCATTTGTAGTCATCTTCAAGTTTATTCTCGAGCATTGATATTCATATCTGACTGATAACCTATTTTCCCTTGTTTTTATGATTGGATATCATCATAGCAAAGCTACACTAACAGACAACATTGTAGATCTCCGTAAAACATGGCAATGAGCAATGCAAGTAGCATGACTATAATAGCTACTGAATTTGATGGTTCTATAGCAATATTTATGTATATTTACCTCAAAACATAGTTAATAAGAGTAATTCATATCATTTGGCCTTGCTTTTTATAGATACATATATGAGTAGATAGTTTTTAACATAGCTATTGTTTATATTTTTTGTTTTACAGTGATAAAATTTCAATCTTTTTTTCCTGTTGTGATGATTTTCAAATTCATGGCAGAAAATGGGCTTTTCAATTTGCATATTTCATACTTTGCAACATGGGACTCCTACTACTTTTTTGGAGATCTCTCAAGGTACTCTATTTCATTTTCCTTTTAACCTACATAAATGCAACAATCAGGCAAAAAATTTAATTTATTTATATATGCTACTAACTCAATTGAGATAGAATTTGTGATTAGCTTTAGATCCCCATTTTAATATTAGGTATTTTATCTTGATATTAGATGCTTTTTCTTGATAGCATGTCTAATATAGATTATTGTTGACTAGAGATGTTATGACTCTGTCTAGTATGGTTATCTTTTTGGCTAAATGGTTGGAATTGCATCTTTGTTTATAACATGATGGGTATACTCCTGTATTAAAACATAGATTAATTCATTTAACATGAAAATGGTTTTGAAAAGAGTTATAGGTTATGGATTCTTTAAAATATTAAAGATGAAAGACATTGGTTAAAATTTTATAAAATTCTAAAGTGCTTAAAATACTTAAATAAAAGAAAGACTCATATCCAAGTATCTTCTCAACAATTCCTAACTATTACAATCACAACCTTCATGTAGAGTTTGTCCCCATTGCAATTATATATTAGACTAATCTTATTCCATTATTTATTATATTGATCCTATTCCTAGTGATATATTAAACTAAGCTTGTCTCGATTGCTTTGTGTACTCAACAATTCACAACTTTCCTTGGGGATGCACATAACTCAGTTGATGAACCAGGTGGGAAATTATGTCCATAACATGACAAAATTTTTTGGAGGTCTTGTTTTGGGATTCATAAAAAGTTGGTAATCTTTTGTTGTAACTCTAGCTATTGCTCCATTTATTATGGCTGTGGGAGGAGCTTCAAATATCTTTCATCATAGGCTTATTGAAACACATTCAAGATGCACACGTTGAAGATGCTAGCATTTCAAAATAGGTTTGAATGGGGGGCAAGGGAGGATATAGTTCATATAAATTAACTTGTTAAGTTTTTGTATTTTATTTGTAAATTGACTTTATGCTAATTCCTTTTTGACTTGTGGGTAGTTGCTATGATTTGGCCTTAGGTAATTGTTGATGGTTGTTTTATATTTGACAAATTTTAGGCATTTTATGCATTTTTTCCTAGTCTAGGAAAGTAGTCCAATCTTGATAGATTTTTCTTTGTCTATATTTTGTGTACAAGCACTACTCCTAATGAATAAAATAATCATTGGTATTGGTCTACAATCTCTTGGCATGTTTTGTTATATTTTTCTTACATAGCAATAGCTAATGTTATTGTTTGGCTATAAACACCACTTTCCTTATATTTATGTTGGCTTAGATTGATGGTAGTTTCTTTATTAGAGTTGATACCTTGATCACTTTTGTTTGAATAACAAGGAAATATTCTTTTAAGATGCTATGTTCATGATAGATATTTAACAAATGCAGACAATTTTAACTGATAATGACCCATGGAAGTCATTAATATTTCTAGGATATGAACATGGTAGAAAATCTAAAATATCCTTAATGCTTTGGTACTTTAGTATAGACCCATTGAATTATTTCAAATTTAAGGTTATTGTTTACACTAACCATGGATGCACTTTCTTTTCTAACATTTAGATTGTTTTTATTGATTGTAGCATTGAGGTGCTCTTTTTTACCTTGTGTAAGAAGGGAATGGGTATGATAAGTGCTTCTGGAGGTAAGGGATGGGTTGGTGGAGGTGGTGGAAGAGTTTCCATAAAGAGCTACAGTAGGAAAGAGAGTTTGAATATATTTATGCATGGTTAGTTTGAATGGGGGAAGCCTACATATGATTGGAGCTTTATCACAATCATAGAATGAAAGTTCTTTTCCAAAGATTTATCATATACTAATGCATTACAAGGGTAAGGGACTGTAGGTTATGATTTAAAAGAACAATCGTATTCCTATTTTTTTTAAGTTGTTGAACGACATAAAGGCAAGGTTTTGGAGTAGATTTCAGCTAGTTATTTTCTCTCTCAGCAATGTATTGTAATCTTTTCAAGTTCTTTTATGTTGGGACAAAAAATTGTAACTCCATTTTCAAGCTTACATAGTTGAATGTAATATCTTTTTGATTAATTATAAAATAAGTTATTTTTACCTTCTCATTGTTCTTTTATTGTGCAAATATTTTAGATAGTTAATAAGTAATCTTTTTTATTAATGGAAACCAATAAATAAAAATTACTAAATTAATGAATAAACATATGACTAAATGACTAAATTGATGACTAAATATATAACTAAATCAATGACTAAATTAATGACTAACGTAATGACTAAATATATGACTAAACAAATCATTACCATGACTAAATAAATGACTAAATTAACTAGTAAATCAATGACCAAATCAATGACTAAAATAGTTTTTTCATAAATTTGGTGGTGTTATAAATGACTACAAATAAACCACTAAAATTGTCATATGACTAAAATTAATGACTAAATAAATAACTAAATCAATGACCAAATTAATGACTAAAACCAATGACTAAATAAATGACTAAAATTGTTTAGTCATAAATGTGGTGGTGTCATAAATGACTACAAATAAACCATTAATAGTCACATGACTAAAGTTAGTCATTTATATGCAATTTTGAGTAGTTTATTTAGTCATATATTGTTGTTTGTGTACTAGTGGTAGGGTTTACTAGTTGCAAGTAGGGGGAGTGGCTCTCCATAGGAGCTAGGACCCAAAGTGGTGCCCAAGATAACCCATTGGAGGGTTTTTTAATCTAGTGATAACCTTAATAATGAATGAGGGGGATGGGTAGAATTCACATTAATTAAGATAATTTATGCCTCACTCATGGCTTAAGTGATTGTTTAGGCTTGAGATAAGATGGGAAGGCCTAGAATAGAAAAATCAACTACCTTGTCCTCATGAAAGGTACGTTAATTTTGCATGAGTTTGAATTTGATTTAGGGATTAGTAGAGGCTTCTAGAATAACTTATGATGGGGGTTGGGAGCCTAGGAAGATCAGCCATGATAACCCATATTGATCTATGTGATGACACTCCTCCTTATTGCAGTCTAGCATTCCCTAGTTGTATTTTCTCCTTTTGTTGTGTGTGTGCTTCTAGAAGTGAAGTCGGTGTTGTAAGTGGTGTTAAAGTACATGTCATGGTAAGAACCAAAGTGAAATAAATATCTATTTTAAATAGATATCTATTTTAAATGGATATTTTTAAAAAATGGATATCTATCTGAAATGGGTATCCATTTCATTAAAATTAGATAAAAGAATATATCAAGATATACTATAAATTATTATATATAATATACAACACATATTATATTATATAATATATAAGGGCGGGTGCATGAAGTTGGGTTACACTTTTGTGGCCAACTTCAAAAAAAGATTGGAAATGACATAATGCAAGTGCATTATAATGTGCTCACGTTATTTCATTTAAAAAGAAAAGAAAAGTGAAAGCTATTCATTTTCTCTTTTATGTTTTTATGCTCTTCTTGTGGCCAAAAACCCTCATTTTCGCGCTCGCATTCTAGAAGGAGGAATTCTTTAAAATTAATCAACAATAGTTTCTTTTTATTTGCAAAGATGGTTTCACGATGACAAAGAGGTGCAGGAGGTAAGTATTGTTTGCTTCTTTTTTTTAATTTCTTAGTTTCAAGTTGATTTTTTTTTTTCTAGGTTAGATTTTATTATTTTTTTTTAAATTTGTAGGAGATGCAAATAATCTTGAAAATACTCAACAACAAGAATAGGAAAATCCTCCTCAACAAAATCAACCTCCCCCACCAATCACTCAACACCCTCCTAGCACTCAACAAATTTTGAGGAGTGAAATTGAAAACAACAAAAAAAAATTGAGGATCTTATCAGTAGGTTGAGTGATCCAAATGCTTCAACCGCAGAAAGAATGATACTAGAAAATTTAATGAAAGAAATGTTAAAAAATGTAGATTCAATAACCCGACCAATAATGGGATGGCAAGATAGGAGGCAAGCAGCTAGGGAATATCATGCAGATAAACTATCATATAAACAAGTAAAAGATTTAAAAATTACTAAAGGTGATTTGTGCTCTTTATTCAATGAACCTAGAAAAAATAAAATCTTAGCCTCAATGAAAAGAGGTTTCCTATTCATTGGTGCCACCACCAAGAGATTAGGAACTTGTAACACCCCGCCACACAACCCTAGGGAAACTTGCAATCTACTAGTCAATGCAATAAAAAAAAAAATTGTTTAAGTACAATAACAAGTAGGTTTACTATGTATTGCCAACAATCCCTAAGGCTATGAGACTGAGTTTACTTTAATCCAAACATGAACATGAAATAAAACCATTACATAACATTTCTTAACAATTAATTGTTCATACATTCCATACATTATTAAATTAAATCAGAGACAAGCATTCCATGTGATCCCAATAATATATTTTACAATATGATTACAATGCTCATTCCTTGAATGAGATACTTCCAAAATAAAAAAGATTACAATTACAACTTCCACCTCGATACAAGAGGGGTATAAAATTACAATAGTAACAGAACTATAGTATGAAGAACTGGATCCCACAAGCTCTCCAACTGGAAGTCTCATCCATACAAACAAAAGCCAACCCAATGGATTTTGGTGCACATTCCACCCAACCATGTGATACCCGAAGGCTCACCCCCCGTGCTAGGAGATAGTAACAAGGATTCCTAGGCAAGACCTTCTACCTCTAGACATAGGCTACACAAAACTGATATGAAATAAACACAAGTACACATCACATGAATTGGATGGTCAAACAAAAAACTCTAGTACAATCCTCACATCATTGACATAGGTTACATTGCTTCCAGACATGTAATAAATCGATAGTGTCACCAAGGCCAAGTACAAATTGTTGACTTAGGAAGAGTGTCATCACATAGCTCGTCAAGAGATATCCTCTAGGAATCTTCCTAAGCTCTAGCCCCCACCATGGGTTATCTTGGTGGCCTCTACCAAAATCCTGGCACCCATGCTCACTCATGCAGAATCAAATACCTCTCGTGGAGACGAGATAGATGACCTTGCCATTCTAGGCCTTCCCATCTCATCCCAAGTCTAGACAAGCCCTTGGGTCCATGAGCGAAGCATAATTAATCTTGTTTAATGTTTGATGCAACCTAAGCTTCTAAAAGTTTTATTTAGTTATCACTGAATTAACCAGCTTGCAAAGGGTTTCCCTAACACCACTTTGTGTGTCGGCCCCCATTGCAAACCACTCTTCTAAGATAACTCATGGAGTAAATCCACACTCAAGGGTACACACGTGCGACCTAAGGAGAACAACTCCTATACAGGACCTCAAGTCCTCACATCCCGTTCACAATAACCAGGTTAAAGTAGGATAAGATTTGATGCACTACCCCAATGAGTCCAAAAGTTGACTACCAAGATGACAACTTGAAACAATAAACTAATCCCTAGCTGGAAGGCTTCAAAACATTTACTCTACTTTCCCAACATCGAGAAAGAACAAATAAACACTAAAGCATTTCGAGCAATTAAATAAACTAATGTTCGGATTTCCTAAATCCAATCAATCATAGTTTTCATCATTTGCAATATTCCAAATAAATTCTCTAATTTCATTACATGACATTGAAGTAATTAAAATCCAACATTTATTTTAAGTTTCACCATTAAATTCCATAATCAAATCATTTTGAGAAATAAAACATTAGATTAAAATCAAATCAATCACTTACTTTAAGTTTCACAATTAAATTCTATAATCAAAGCGTTTTAATAATTCAAGTTATTTGATTAAAACAAGTTGTTCATTTACTCTAAATTTCACAATTATATTCATATTTATAATCAAAATATTTTAATAGATAAACTCATTCGTTAACACTACGTTTTTGGTGGCTTGATGGCGGTGGGGTTTGGCCTCCCACCCACAACAAACAAAAAATATTATTTTATTTCTGCATTTTTACAATGGTGAAAAATACGAGGTTTCTTGAATTTTTCAAGAACCAAAAATTTTCAAATAAAAATAAATATATTTGTATATATATTTGTAAATGTATCTATGTATTGATATGTATAGGTATATTTACAATTATATATACCCAGATTTTAATTCCTAGCTCAAATTCTGCAAATAATCCATATACATTGCAAAAACATAAATAAATTTTCTAAAACAACAAAAGGGTTTAAAAACCTAGTTTTAAAATAGAGATTTCTTTTATTTTCTTCCTATTTCATGGTGGAAGTTCTTGTTTGATTTCCATTTCAAAATCTTTCACAAATTTGCAAGTTTGAATGCATTTCTATGGATTTTTCTATTGAATCTAAAAACTACATTTTCAAAATTTAAATCTCTTTCAAAATGAAGCAAGAATTTAGAAGAAAGAAAGGAACCTTGTGTTTTCTCCCCAAGATTGAAGCTTTCAACAATGGAGAATCCAAGCACTCCTTCAACTCCAAAATTTAGCCACCACCAAGCTCTCCACCAAAAAACCAAGAAAAATTTGCAACAAAATGAAGTCTCATCTCTTTACATAGGGTTTTCCCCAAATTTGGCCAAAACCCTAAAATGACCCACTTACTAATTTTTAAATCATTTGGAGGATATTTCATTTTTAAATTTTTAAAACACTTTTATTTTCAAATTGAAATCTCATGCATTTTTCAAATTTTCATTCAAAACAAAAGCATACAAATTTTGCAAAGAATTTACTTTAACAATAATTTTCAAAAGTGAAATTAAAACACATTATCATTTATTTAATTTAATTTAACTCTAACTATAAAAAAGGATTTCTACTTTTATTTTAATTAAACCTTAATATTCAATAATACCAAAACCACTATCTTATTTAATATACCACCATTAATCTAATTAATTAATAAACTCAATCTAATTTTATTAATTAATCCAAATCCATCAATAAACTAAAAGAACTTATTTTATTAATTAAATCAAATAAATCAGCGTGTGAATTTGAAAAGCGTGATAATGTATAAACAAATTCAAACACATATTAATAAGACATTATATCGGAAAAATGAAAAGAAGCAATCATGGCAAGTAGCGGCCGACTTCGAGTCGTCTTATCTTCCCTCTAACTCCAGTGTTTTGTTGCATTGAATTTTCTCTTAGATCAGCAGACTAATGCTCAACAAAATGACAGCTAAAGAATGAGATTTAAACAATGCACATTATGCTAAATGCAAAAGCTATGCTAAAATGCTAGGATGAGAATATGGCTGTGATGCTAAAAGACTGTGATTGCATGAATTTTCGAGCGTTTTCGTATAAATGCGTGGGTAACCAAAGCTTGGATT
>VDFB02129919.1:0-14903 GCA_007258455.2 Sequoia sempervirens
TTAACCTTTAATAAACTCAATTAATCTAAGATTATCTTAAGTTAACAATTGGACCTTAGGCTAGATATTATTCTTACATGTTTATCCAATTCAAGCAAGGACTTATGTTATCCTAGTTCACTCTATGAGAAGGAAAGGTGTCAATTTTGTAGGTACAACCTATTAGAGATTGTATAACAAATCCTATAAATTTAACCTCTGCACTTGACTTAAGAGGTGCTACACAAACTTGAACAACTCATATCATGGCTAGTTGATGCACCTCAACCATGTAGAGAGATGAATGCTTTACTTAATGAGTAAATGAAAAGAATTTAGAGAATTATCTCAAATTTTACACAAATCCAAAATAATGAACTATCACAAAACATACCACAAATGGGTGAATCCAATCACCCACATACTTTCCTTTCAATTCCTATTCTAATGGATCCAATCTCATGCGATTCCCTTCACAATTTCTCCCAAAATCCACAATTTTGTTTTTCCAAAGTGTAGGGTTTTGTCCGCACACAATTTCTTCACAAAATACACATCCAATGAAAGTAAAACTCTTTTTCCCATTTTTTAAAAAAGCCTTTCCCTCAATTTTTGCCAAGTCTCAAATAATTATTTATTTCTATTCCTAATTAACACTCAACATTTAAATTCATGAATTAAATCCATATAAGCATTCCAAATTAAATTTATGGAAATCATAATATAGACAAAACATCAAATCACACATTTATTGGAAATCCACACAGGGTGTGATAATTTCGAGAATCATATGAAAGATGACATTTGAGTCAACACGGGAAATATAAATAAAGAGTTGTATTTTAACCGAGGATGATAGTAAGGCTAAATATTTATGGCCAATGTGACATCTCCCATATAACCACTATTAGAGAATAACTCAGACCTATGAAGCTAGGTGGAAAAATTGGTTAAATAGTTATGGCCAATGTGACATCTCCCATATAACCACTATTAGAGAATAACTCAGACCTATGAAGCTAGGTTGAAAATTTTCCTATACCTATACCCACTCAATGCACGTCAAACATTCATGTGCTTATACATAATAACTAAAGCACAAACAATTCTTGAACGAGCTATACAACATTACCCTAAAACAAAACAACCATCCAAGCCTACAAATATACTCTAAACAAGAAGTATTTGCAAAAGACAAAGTCTAGAAGAATAAGAACAATGCACAAATACTTATAAAACATTCTACATAAATTTCATCCCAACATCTAACAAATAGTAAAACAATGCATCAATTAAAATTCCATCCCAACACCTAACTAATAGTAAAACAATACATCAACCAAAAGAAATAAAAAATATAAATTCCATCCCAAACAACCAACAAATACCTAGTAAAACCAATACATCAACCAAAAAAAAAAAAGACTATAAGCCAATAACATTCAAAAGTGACTTGAATTATCATTCTAAATAAGGGAGAGAGGCCCATAGTGAAGCAGGGTCCAATAGTGGGGATAGACGTAGTCCTCAGTGGGTCCCATACTGAAGCACCTTAATATCCAATTGCAAAACACTTTTTATCCATAAAATACACAAATTGACAAATCATGTGATGCTCCACTATAGACCCCTCTCCCCTATAACATTCCTTACACTTCCTTACATTCCTATCCTTACACATCCTTACATTCTAAATTCAAACATATTGGTCAACATCTAAATCAAAGCGTGCGAATCGATCTCAAAAATTGATTAATTTGAATATAAAGATTGTCTTGTAGCTGTATCAAATTAGCATATATACATAATTTATTTGTCAGATAACCACAATTTCATTCTTATTCGCGAACGTCACGTGATCAAAGCTTTTTGAGCTGGCTGCCGCCAAAACATTAAAATAGAAATCAGGCTAAGTGAAAGGTGGGTTTAAGCACGCATTGTAAGGTGACAATTATTGTACCCTCCAAGGATTTTTTTCGTTGGAAGATGCGACCTTCGAGTTAAGATTACTGTATTTATATACACCAAAGCTGTTATGGTGATATGTCACTCACTTGTGTTGGGTATGATAATAATAAGCTTGCATTCAAGCGTCTGGATAAGGATGTAGCCTTTTCTATTCTTATCGTTAATGTAAAATATGTAAAACTGAGGCAACATTGCAATATCCATGTGATTACAAACGTCAGTTTGAGCTCGTTTCCACTAATAACAGTAAAATATAAATCAAGCTTAGTGAAATGTGTGTTTATATCAGCTTTTAACTTTTTTTCAAATCGGCGTTCAGTGAAGGGGTTGGAATAAGCACGCAATGTAAGGTGCAAATCATTCCATCTTTCTTGAATTGTATTGCCGATCGTGTCCACTTGAGGAAGATGGATTATTCAATTGAATTGTTCCGGAATTTCCGCCATTTTGTCATTGGAAGATGGTGCCTTTTAAGAGTTCACCACATAAGTGTGGTGGTGGAGAATGATAATAGGCATCTTTCCTAAGCATGTCCAAAACACTGAATCCTTTTTATATAAGTAAAATGGAATAGAATAATACTAGTTTACAAAGTGCATAATATATAAATATAAATTAATTAGATTTTTTTTTTTTTAAGTTGAAGAATTAGTGAGCATATAATATAAAGATATTTCAACTAAAGAACTAGCAAAAAAAACTAATGTTTGTAAATATGATTGGTATTTGAGCTGTGGTTTTATTAAACATGTTTGCTAATATTAAGAGAAGTTTATTCATATACTCTAAAACTAAAAAAGAGATTGTATAGATGAACCCATTCTTTCTTACTAAAGGAAGTTGCTTTCTATAAATTTTATGTAGAACATAGACTAGTGTAGAGTTTCAATACCAATGACTTAACTGATCATTATTAGTAGTGAAGTGCCTTTTCTTTTGTAGAATGATAAAATGTGTTGTGTATTATTGTACTGGGTTCAATTCAAAAGTGCATACATGTTTGAAAAAGGTTGATAGAATACACATAGGTTACGATGAAAACTATTTTGATAGTTTTATAGTCACTACCAAATTACCTATAATTCCTAACAGCCTTGCAATATGCAAGCAATAGGATGTTGTGTTTCACATGTACTTGAAAACCTAGTCTAAGGTTGTTATAAACAACGAGAATGCAACAATAGTTTATAAATATGTAGCTTTCTACAAAACTACATGAAAATCCTAAAATTTTGATACATATTTCTTACTGGGGTTTTTTCTTCCATATATAGTTGAAAATATCACCATGGAAGGTATAAGCCTTTTATAAATATTGTTTCTTAAGGATTTATGAAAGGACATTGTTTCTCATCATTGAGTGAAGCCACATCTTAAGAAACCATAGAATTATGTGCACCAATGGAGTCCTATTGTGAAGGAACAATGACAAGTTATTGTTACAATTGCACCAAACATGGAGGTATTTTGACCTAGGGTAATTAGCATTTACAAGCTTTCAAAGGACATGAATTATTAATTTCTTGTAAAGTATTAGGAAATACTAATGGCTCATGTACAGACTATTAAGGATCTTAGGGGACCATTTATTGATAAGGTTGCCTTTGTTGCCCAGCCAAATATTGATAAACCTAAAGAATTTAATTTATAGTCATATCTTGGCCAAGTAGTTCATGCATCTTAAAGGTTTCTCACGAGAACGATAGAGATGTGAAAAATTAGTGTAAACACAAAACATTAAAAAAGAAAGCAATATCATATTTAAATTAAATAAAATAGTTGGCTCTTTTTCTACAATGTTGTTTAGATGTCTAAATTAAGATGTGAGGAATTGAAAATCAAAATCATAGTTTTTGGATTAATCAAAGTGGTTATTAGAAATGTTGAGTTGGAGTAAAAATATGGAGCCTACCATTTGAATTGATTGCTTTCACAAATGAGGAAGTTTAGTTTCTTACGACTCTTCATTTATAATTTCAATAGAATGGAAAAACTTTTCTTCTATCTTCACAAGGTGAAATATGAAATGGGAAATGGGTCTGTCTAAAGGGCCTTAGAAGCTTTTGGGCATATTTAACAAAAAAATCTCTAATCTCATTAGTAGAAATTTTCTATCATATTCCTAGCCTATATCAAATGGTACTTTTTGAATAAGGTATGGTATGACCAAATGAAATGTAACAAACTAACTCGGATATTTTTTCTTGTATGCAATAGTAATTACTAGACACAATAAATAAATAAATTATGAAAAATCCTTATAAAATTTTAAGAAAATATAATTCAAAGGTATAAATCTACATTCTAGAATATACAAAGATGAAAGTATATATTAAAGATCTATGTTTTAAATTTATTATCATTAAGTTGGACCTTAATCTTAATGTTATAGCTCTTTACGTGCTACTAATATACAATGTATAGTGGAAGAAAAAGTGCATGCGTGTTTGAAAATATTGATAAGTTAGATTTTTCTATCAAATAATGAATTTTGTTGCGTTGTATTGCATTGGGCTCCATTCAAAAGTGTACACATGATTGGAAATATTGGTAAAATACACATAAGCTATGATGATTCTTTTTGTGATGTTCTATAGTAACTAATTTTGATATTTAAATTTTCACTTTGGATGCGATATATACTAACATAGGAAATATCCTAGACATGGGACAAAACATGTAAATAGCCTCTCTGAATTTAGAAGTTATCTCTTCATAAGATATGGAATGTTTTTTTCTATGAAGTGCGGGAGAACACTGGAAAATTTAAAAGATAATATTTTTATTGATAAACAAAGGTTATTTGATAAGCAATAATATTTTGATTGATACTATGTTTGCACTTGATTGAAGAAATGTTTAAAATATCAATGAATTTCCTCTTTGAGAAAGGCATGTAGATGCAAAATTATTAATTAGGAAAAAAACTACTAAATCTTAAGTAGACAAACCATTTCTATCAAATAAGATTATTTTTTTGGAGGGAGATAATAATATGATACAAAATGGTAATATGAAGAAAATCATTTATGTCCATGGAATAATTAACATACAATATTGGAAGCACAATTGTATAGAATGGTTCAAGCCTTCATATATTGATTTCAAATACAACATTAAAGGTAAATGTTTATTATGGTCATTTTTATTGTATTTATATTTTTACCCTCTTTCTTAAAAATTCATGACTAAAAGAATTGACATCATGTCAATGAAAATTAAAAATATTCCCTAGTTGATTGGTTAGAAGAAAAGGTGACCTAATATAATTCCCTCTCGAGATGTTGTTTGAAAAGGGTCATATAAGAGAGTTATTTAAATGAAAGAAGGCAATTGAAATTTTGACAGAGGCTAAAAAATGAGGAGCAATTAAATTAAAATAGAAAACAATGGTTGGAATATGAAGAAAAGGTCAAATAAAGAATAAAAAGGTGTGAAAAAATTAGGGCTTAGGGCTTTGAATTGGAGATAATGAGGCATATAAATAGGCTTTGGGGGCCAAAAAATTTCACTTGAACCCCAACACTTTAGAAAAATAGGGCACTATACATGCAAAGGAGGTAGCAAAAGCTGACCCATATCCAATGCCACACCCACCATGTTAAGTGAGTGCAATAGCATTATCAAACTTTCTTTATGTATAAATCTTATTTGATTTTGATTATTTCATGCTCATGTATATATATATATATATATATAAATATATTTATGATGAGGTATTGATATCGACCACCTTCTCTATGATTATAGTGTTTATATATGAGTGGCTCAACTTCTTTGGTTGATGCATAACATGAGAAGTCCTAGTTGTCCAGATCTAAGGTAAGATCTTAGACACCCATAGGCCATAGTCAATAGGGCATATTTAATTAGCTTTAGAATTAGAGTATGCATGTCACCTCTATGATTTTGTTGAAACTAGAGAATTTGTCTCGCCATCATCAGAGTCTTCTAGACCTACAAGTGTCAGAAAATATTGGGAATATTTTGGATAATCTTCTACCTCATCTTGTACGACAACATTAGGCTAGCCTATGATGTAGTATCTTCGAGAATTAAGGTATAATTGTGTATAAATACAAGGTTTTTCTACTCATTCCAACCCCAACAATAATAAAAATCATCTCCTAAGCGTTCAATCAAGCACTATAAGTATTTCAAGCATTCTCAAGTCTACATTCATTGGAGCTATTACTTGCATGTCTTTAGATTTCTACTTCAAGGGTTTCATGAGTTGTAGCATTGCATATTGTTCATTCATCACTATCTTTACATATTTCATTTGATTTTCAAGGGTTTAATTACCAACAAGGGCTTTGATCAAGGAAAGCCCCTATTCTCTAACCCTTCGACCATTTTTTCCTCTCCTTGCATGTGATTTATAGGTCTTCTTTGTAGATTTGTTGGAGAGAAGGACTAGAAAAGTTGTCAAAAAATCATCAAAGCTATTCAAAGTGATCAAAACCCTAATAGAATCTTGGGGAACACCTACAGGTCAAATTTTGTAGTTTTATACTAGGATTTGTATTAGGAGCACAAAGGTAGATTGAAGGATAAATTTCCTATCCCGAATTTATGAAAAATCAGAAGTGGACTGATTTTCAATTTGTGCCAAATTAGTCCCACTGCCTAGCCTGAAAAACGGTTTTATGTAGATTTGGGTACCTAGTTGCCCAAAACCTATTCTGGTAGTCTTCCCAAAGTAGGACTAATTCGTCCAGCATGGTGTACAAATCCCAGTTGGTAGTAACGGTAAATTTTCCAAGATTCCAAAACTCCATTCCATCCTTTTCCAGCGTCCAGGTGCACACTTCAATTCTTGTAAGTTTTCGTTATTGTTTCCTTGCATTTTTAGGTTTTTTTTGCATACAACACTATGTTTTTGAAAAATTTACATTTCCTCAGTTTACATTTAGTATTTAATCTCTTTTATTAGTTTCCAGCATTTAGGACGTTCCTCTTTTAAATATTTCAATCATCTTTGCATTTCTTTAGTGAGCCATTAAGATTTTTGGTGTACCTCTCTCCTTTTAGGTCCAAAACCCTAGAAGTGTAAGAGAGCCCTCATACCCAAAAATTGTTTGTTTAGGGGCATACATAAACATTCCTTTTTCTCTATGTTATTTTCTTTCTTTTTAAGATGAATCCTTTTCTTGGTGGTATCATTGGGTTTGATTTCCTCTTAGAGTGTGACATTTCTTTTATTTTTCCTATTTTGGAGACATTATACACAATGTTTCCTAAGAAGATACCTTACATGAACTAAGAAAAATCCCTTTGAACGTATCTTACACATTTTTCATTTACAATGACTATTATATGGACACCTTTCATGACACACTTTTCTTTACTGTGGAGCCATCACGTTTGTTCATGAGTGTCTAGCATACGAAGCTTTTCTTTCCTAGTGAAGCTCAAAGTTCATTGTTGTGTTGTGCCTTATAAAATTTATCGAGAGGTGTACCTTTGGTATGGTTGTATGTATGGGAGAAAAACTTAGGCTTGACTTTCCCATAACCACTTGCTTGTGTGTGTGAGTGCATATTGAGACTACATGCGTATGTGTCTCACCTAGTGGATGATTTGAGGTTCCACTAGCCCTTGTGAGAATGAGTTTTGTTTGCATAGTAGACATCATGTTCCATTTCTAAGCCACCATTTTTGGATACTCACCCTATAGACAACCTAATATTTTGGTGCCTTAGAGTGACCATGCATTTTTGGAAAAAAACCTTAGATCTGATCCACAACATGTGAGACAAATGGTTGATGCTTGATCCACCTTTTCTTTCTTTTCTTCTTTCATCTTTAGGTCCTGGACATCACATGTAAGTGTATCTTGTTTTGCTGCATATAGTACACCTTATATGTGTCCCTTTTGTGCTTATGTTGGTTTGACATAGGATGTTGGATCTTGGGGGCTTAGCCACCTCCTTGATCTTTTTCATCTTAGACCATCCACATCGGTACACTTGCACCCCTCTTTAATGTCTACATTAGTGTGAGTTTTGTTGATGGTATTTTTATGCACTTCTCAACACAGGCAGTGCGTAGGTGCACTACCTCTCTTGAAAGACAATCTCCCACAATCGAATTGCGGAACACTATCCCAAGGTCTTTAGGATGTCAGGTCATGACAGTGCTTAGATACCTCAGTAGTTTTATGTGATTTGCTGGAATCACAAGGCCATCTTATGGATGAGTTATAAAGATGGCGCTTGGGTTTGCAAAATGTAGTTTCAAAGTGCTGAAAGGAAAGAACATGGCTGTCCAACGAAAATGCCAAGTTGAAACTCATCAAATTCATCTGATTTAGCCTCATGGTGATGCTTGGGGTCCTACCAACCAAGAATTAAAAAAAAATAGCAAAGGAGAAGGGTTAAGAAAGCTATTCTAATCCTAAGCTATGAATGAACAATAACAATGGTGGCTGCTGCTAAAGTGACAGACTTCCTAACCGGTTTTTGCCTCGGCTAAGAAACCTACGCTTGTGACAAAACCGAAGGCAATCTTCAAGGATCGTGGACATCAATTGGTACATGCACACTGCATGTAATTGAACTAAGTTGTAGCAATGAAGTAATGAGCTCAGACTATCTTTGCAAAGTGACTCATCATCAATGAACCACAAAAAGCATGAGCTGGAAATCCATCAAATACTAAAACAGAAAACACCATCACCACTCCCATTCAAGAAACTAACACTAAAACTAACATGGAAGGTGAACCATGCATTCATAAAGAGAAAACTCAAAAGGAACACCCATAAATCATGTAATGTTGCTTTCTATTGCTGCAGAATGTCTTTACATCAATTCTCCAACCCTTACAAATGAGGGGCAAGCCCCTATTTATAGTTCTCCAAAGCCCAAATGAATGGCTAGGATTAATTTGTATTGAGTGGCTCAGATTCAATTACATTAGGGTTTCTCCTACCCCTCATTATCTAGCAATTTAAAATACATTCCCCTTCTTTCCTATTTTATCATCTAGTGCCACCACTAAGTAATTTTGTCAGTTTAATGATCGCCTTTCACCTGTGAGTCGGAATCAGCTTCAAGCTTCCTTTTGCTTGATGTGCTTGTAGTGGTCTTCCTTGGATCAAACGAGCTCATTGACAACTGGCATCAATGGATTGGCGGCCCCTGATTCGGGCAGAAAGCTCCTTAGAAATCATCATCATTTGGAAAAAGGTAGGACAACCCCCTCAATGAGCCTCTTTGATAGACCTATGGAAGGCTTCTTGACTCCTGCAAACACGAAGTGTCATAAGTGCATTTATACATGAGTTAAGGAAAATGTCAGTCAAACCTACAAATTTTCGGTTAGATCTATCCATGCATCATCAAAATATCTTGATATTCATATTTGCTCATTTTGGGACCATAAAGATTACCAAAATATAAGCGAAGCAAAAGTGGAAGAAAGATGGCGAAGAAAAGCCGTATAAGTGCATAAATGGACGAAGCCAAAATAGTTGGGAAGAAGGCGCCCCGGATGTTCCTCAAAACAACCGGCGCGCAGCCCTGGATGTTCAAAACGTGGAGAAGGCGAGCTCCTAGATGTTCAAACATCCGTGAAGGAGGTAGGCTCTTAGATGTTCAAAATAGCCGGAGAAGGAGGCCCTGATGTTCAAAAGCTGGCAGTGGATGGAGCTCTAAACGTGCCAATGAAGGGCCCGTCTCGAACGATGGAGGGAGGTGGCTGCCTAAGTTCCAAATGTAATACCAGAGCGGAAGTCCGAACGCACTATGGAGGGGCCAGCCCGGAGGTCGGAGGAGGGCTGCCTGGTTCCAAAACGCGGATGGAGAGGCAGACCCCGAATGGCCACTTGAGGGGCTGCCCGAGGTCGTGAAGGAGGCAGCCGTCGGAAGTTCCAAAATAGCAAAAGGGGGACGAAGCTCTGAAACCAAAGAAACTTAACCAAACTTTGACGAAACCTCGGCAGTTCATTTAAGCACATCAAACACATCCTAGATCTAAAAAAAGGGTGATCCCAAAGTCAAATTGAGGAAACGGGAGCGACGAGGGTCCACGGATGTTTCCAAACAGCCAAGGAGGAAGGGAATTCTAGAGGGAAAGTTTTGAAACCATCGAAACTTAACGAAACGTTGATGAAACCTTGGCAGTTCATTGAAACACCCCAAACACATCCCAAATCTACCAAAAGGTTGTCCCCAAAGCCAAAAATGTGGAAACTAGACCGACAGGGGTCCACGGATGTTTCTGAAATAGCGAAAGTAAGATAAAAGGCAGAAAGGGATGGGGGACTTTATTTCTCCACATATTTTAATACCTCAAGTAGGTGAATTTGGGTAGGGGAATTTGATCGTTTGATTGCACATGACCAATTTGGGCTTGGAAATGGGGCATGCAAAACAAGACAGGAGCAAAGCAGCTTGTCGGGAGCGAAAAAAAGAGGGTCCCTGCCTAAGACGTGGCGTGTGTGCAAAAACATGCACAACAAATGGCGACTCGCTGGGGAAATGCTCCAGAGCATTTTGATGACAAATTGGAATCATGAACCCAGAATCTCTGGTTCTGACCCTCTCGCTAGGGCAAACAAACCAGACACCTAATCTAAAGGATGAAAACCATTAGCCAACCCAACCTTCAGTACGTAGAAAATCCAAGTGTGTGCAATTGCGCTAATTCCCATTCTTCAGTTGCTACAGGAACCCAAGCTTCGTTCAGTTAAGCTACGTAGTTTATTCTAACTCCAAAAGCATCCGAGACATTGCCTCACTACCAGTCAGGCGTCCATAGCCCCGACGAGGTTATCGCTATGATTCTCCCGAACATTGCTCTATTGCCGGCCGGGCATCCATAGCCCCGGTAGAGTTGTTCGAATACCCCTGAAAAGTTGAATTTTTTCTTTCTTTTAATTTTCAATGTTTTCTTTCTTTCTTTCTTTTCTCTTTTCAGCTCTTTTATTTCAACCTGCAAGCATTGAAGCTCATGCTCAGGGCTGCGAATCATAGTGGTGCTGGAGCAGAATTTTAGATTTTTCACTTAACTAGACTTCACAAAAGGCCCTACAGTGACCGTCGAATTCTTAAGATGTGTAAGAGCTATAAGATTTTAGAATACGTCAAAGTCAGACTAAACCAACAACTTATCCTCTTTGAATTAAACACCCAGATCGCTTGACACTAATAGAAGACCTTCACCATCCACTCTGAAGACTTGATTAGAGTTTGACAAAGAAATACGTAAAACAAACCCAAGCGAGAAGTATGGTTGTTGTGCACACATATGTTCCCAACTAAAAGAAAAGGGACCCCAAGCAAAGCAATAGAAAAACAAAAGAAAACAAAAAGCAAACAAAGCAAGAAACCTACACAAACCAACTAACCTAAGGAAAGCAGGAAAGCAGAGTATTTACAGGAAACCTATACTACTAAAAAATGAGCTATGTACAAAGATATTTACAAAGCACTATGTTCAGGTAGGGTGAGCTGACATTAACGTTCATTGGATTTTGCAAAGCATGCACAAGCAAACTGGCAATCGTTATCATTCTTAACCATGCAAATTTATCTTTATATTCTAAAAAAAGAAATTCACCATTGCAGCACTCAAGTTCAATTGCATCATCATGAAAAATCAGCAATTGAGAAGGCTCATTGAACCCATGGTTAATCCATAAACATGTTCATTTTCCCTTATTCCCATAATCAAAATAATAAGTGCAGTTATGAGAAATGATAGGGGCAAGGAAGGATAAAACCTGGATGTTGTCATATGGAGGTGGCAATGTTGGACAGTCGAGAGCAAGCATAACATCCTTGATTGTTGCATTGACAGCCTCGGGTGGGTGCGGTGGAGGGTGCAGCACTTTGGACATTAAGCGTGCATAAGGCTGGGAGGACGGGGCAGCAAACAACTCTTCCAAGCTGTGAGACAGATCCACAGCCCCAATTGGTTGTTCTTCGAGGAAGTACACCTCATCTGTGTGGGTTTCCGTTGCCAAAACCTCTTCTTGGTTGTTGTCTTCAAGGGGCAACATGCTGTCCCATCTCCTTTCCCAGGTGTTAGACTTATTTTCGTGATGTTCAGTGTCATGGGATGATGACATACGCAAATCTATCCTATTGCATCTCTCTAGTTGTGAAGGAAAATCTGGAAAGATTATTGAGGTGGAAAAAGGACCCTTAGTTGTAGCCCACGGTTGACCAAGCTCGTCGTATTTGTTGGCAGCCATCAAAACACCTCCACCTTTATCTTCTTCCTTTTGTTGTTCATGTATCTCCTCATGGCACCCACTTGTTTCCTCTTGGTCACTATCACTATAAATGGAGAAGGAGCTCCTCTCCCAATCTGGAAACTCTAGTGCATCGTTCGAGGAGCTCGCATGGATTATGTATTCATAGCTACCATTTTGGGATATTGCTCTTCCTGCGACATGAGAGCATACCGTCGGTGGCTCTAATGGAAAAGTCATCAATTGATGGAACATCAAGGGGACAAAGTATACTACAATTTCCCTCGAGGCCGTAAAAATTAACCGAATACGGTCGCGCCTTCTTCAAGAGGAAGAACTTCTTGGTGACTGGTGGACAACATTCCCTCTTGATCTACTCCATCGCTCAGAAGTCTGAGACTGTATTGCTGTCCCTCTATTACTGCCCCAACATCCTCTTGAGGTCTGCCTTCAGCTAAGCCATCACTTGATTTGGGATTTGGTCTTTTCCTCAACCCTTGAAGTGGCTGCGGGAGGTGGTGTGCTTGGTTGTGCCCCTTGTCCCTTGACTTGCTCAATGGCCTCTTGGCATAACTTACATGTGAGCTCTGAGTGTGATGAATCATGGAGTCGACACCAATTTGGGAGCAGCAATATCTCCAAATCAACTTGGTATTTTAACTCAGTCCAATCCCTCACTAGTCTGGAGACTAGTTGGACATATCTATCCATGATCGGGTCCTCCTCATCACTTGAAAAAGAAGCATGATGGTAGACAGCCATAGTGAGTGGTTGTTCCCACTCCCCCAAATCTACATTTTCAGATTCTCAATCACTTCCATTTAAGAAGGAGAGGTCTTCTGGCCTAATTTTGCTCATGCTTTGATCATCTCCTTCTACTGCCCTAAGGCTTTCAACCTCCTCTTCTTGATTTTCAGCATTTGCGTTGGCTATCCTAGCATATACTGCTGCAAATTCTATTAATTCATCTTCAATTTCCATTCGTTCCTCTTCTTGAGTGGAGGACTGCTCTTCTTCAATGGAGGGAAAACCTACTAAATTGGTTACAATCAGATTTTCATCAATGCAATTTGCTGTCCCAAGACTTTTAGCTCCTCCCTCTTGGTTATGTCTGCTGTCCCAACACCAACTTGTGTCAAATTTCTTGGTTCATCTTTATTTTGCTGTCCTCCAGATGTTGACAACTCTTCTGCCTCATTCGACAACTTCTCTTCATTGAGAGTTGGCTGCTCCAACTTGTTCGAACAACCCCTAGCTTGAGCGATGATTTTTGTGCATGATGAGCAAGTGAATTCAGAATGGGGTGCATTGTGAAATATGCACCAACAAGACATTAATATTTCCTCCAATCTTGGTCCATCCTTGCTACTCAAATGTTCCTTGATTAGCTCCTTGAATGCCTTGGCTGCCATGGCTGTCAATTCTTCCTTCGAGTTTGCAAGGGCTAAAGGCTAATATATTTCCCAAAAGGGAATTTCTCCCTGCAAGACCTTCTCAATTCTATCCAAGAATGTTAGACACCCCAATTCACTATGCCTACAAGTGCAATGGATCCGACATCTATCCCCCAATGCAAATTGCTCCAATGGATTCTTCAGTCTCTTGTTCAAATTTGCATGCAGCTGAGTGATATTGATTTGCAAATGCTGCTCCATTTCGACTCAGCTCTTGTTTGTCTTCAAAATTTTATGACTTTTGAATTGAAAGAGATCTCCCTATCTCAGATTTCTTCCTGAATGTTCCTTTCTCAACTTCCAACTTTCAACTTCGTAGCCTCAACATGTCAAGCCCTCCTTCTAGTGCCAGTTCTATTGATGGTGTTTTTATGCACTTCTCAACACAGGCAGTGCGTAGGTGCACTACCTCTCATTAAAGACAATCTCCCACAATCGAATTGCAGAACACTATCCCAAGGTCTCTTAGATGTCAAGTCATGAGAGTGCTTAGATACCTCAGTAGTTTTATGTGATTTGCTGGAATCACAAGGCCATCTTACAGATGAGTTATAAAGCATGGAAGTTGGGTTTGCAAAATCTGCGATTTCAAAATGTGAAAGTGAATGAGCGATGGCTATCCAGCGAAAATAGATTGAAACTCATCAATTCATCACGATTTGCCTTCATGGGCGATGCTTTGGGTCCTACTCTAACCAAGGATTCGCTGTAAAGGAGAAAAAGATTAGAAGCTATTCCCTAATCCCCTAAGCTGTAGATGAGCGGTAACAATGGTGGCTGCTAAAGTGAAGTGAACTTCTAAGTTGGGTTTTGCTTGGCCAAGAAACCGGTTGCAAAGCCAGGTGCAATCTTCGTTAGGACTGCCGAAAGATTTTCAATTGCATGCATCATGCACGTAATTGAACTAAGTTGCAACAATGAAGTAATGAGCTCAAACTAGCTTTGCAAAGTGACTCATCATCAATGAACCACAAAAAGAATGAGCTGGAAATCCATCAAATACTAAAACAGCAAACACCATCACCACTCCCATTCAAGAAACTAACACTAAAACTAACATGGAAGGTGAACTATGCATACATAAAGAGAAAACTCAAAAGGAACACCCATAAATCATGCAATGCTACTTTCTATTGTTGTAGAATGTCTTTACATCAATTCTCCAACCCTTACAAATGAGGGGCAAGCCCCTATTTATAGTTTTCCAAAGCCCAAATGAATGGCTAGGATTAATTTGTATTGAGTGGCTCAGATTCAATTACATTAGGGTTTCTCCTACCCCTCATTATCTAGCAATT
>VDFB02129921.1:0-29936 GCA_007258455.2 Sequoia sempervirens
AATTTTGAGAGGGAATGCATGAAGGTGTTTATTGTTAGGCCATTTCCAATTTGCAAGGAAGTTGTCATGGTAAGGGGTGGACAACAAACAATACACCTCAGGTGTGACAAGTCTTTGGAAGAACTGTTATGTACCCCTTTACCTTAGCCACCTAGACTAACAAATACTAGGCCCACCAAATGTCATGTGACAATCCATCATTTATTGACACAAGGGTGGATCCCTTGGAAGTTTTATACATTTTCCCTTTCAAGAAATAGTAATTTTCCAACAATGTCAATTGTTCCATTATATTCCCTTTTAAACCACTACCACAACTCACTAAAAACTAAATACAAGAACCGACCCAATTGACCGGGGTGAAATCGAAAGATAAATGTGATGGACTCTACATTTTTATATTTGTCTATGATCTATTTAAATTTTATAAACTTAGGGATCTATACATGCCTTTGTTGAATAGAATGAGGACATCCACCATCTTCATAGTTGACTATACATGAACGTGTTCTACTAGCTCTCCACCTTTTGAATCCATTCGAGTCGGCCACCTTCATTTATCCCTTTGGCACCTTGGCCCGAAATATTATTGTGGATCCCATGTAAACATATTTCTTTAAAATAAAAATTTAAAACACACATAAATTAAAATAAGTTCCTTACATTACCCTACCACCTCCATTATTCCATATGGTACAAACCCACATAAATCACCTACACATTCACACTTTGACTAATGAGGTCATGACACATCAATCTATTTATGGATTCAAAGGAACACCTTGCTTAAATATTTCTAACCTTTTTCTTTAATATTGAACAAAGCTGAATAAATTACAAGAATGCAACTACAAAAGTAGCTGGATAGAATAGTAAAACATAAAAACAAGTCCATAGCCAAGTCACAAGGCTACAAACAAAACTCTTACATAGCTGTACAACATATTTACCAAGGCTGGTTTCCGCAAGGCTACAAACAAAACTCTTACATAAGTTGTACAACATATTTACCAAAGTTGAGCTTACTATCAAGCTAAAAGTGCATGACTTGATCTTTGATTTCTAACCTTGGGTCCTTTAAATACATGTAGATCATATGATTTGAGTTAATTAGCTTATTGTTAATTTGTAAGGAAAAAATGCTATGGCCAAATATACAAGCGACTTTATGTCTCACCATTTCACTCTGATTAAACAAGATCAAACACATAGCCTAACTAAAATAATGTGTGCTTCATTTTGAACATATACTAAATAAACAACATTGGCCCACCAAACTTGAACTAAAGGACAATCTAGTGAATTACAACTAGTTCATTGTGATGCAATCCCATGTTAGTGGCATAATTAGAGCATTTGAAATGAGTTTTTCAAATTGTATATTTTTCAATATTCTAATGAATCTTATAAGATGTATTTCCTACTTCTAACTATTTTTTCCTAATTTGTATGTTAATAGTGTGCTTTATTTATATTTGTGCTTGCTAAACTATCCTTCCACTTTAAATATACACTTTCACTTTAATTATCATTTAATAAAAAATTTCAATACTATACTAAAGTAAATATTACTTTTAATTGTTAATTTATTTGTAAAATATTATAGATGAATAAATTAAAAATAAGTATCATGTAGTAGTGAGTATATGTCTTTCAAGTATTGCAATAATAGTATTTGTTTTGTAATTAATATATGAGATATGATAAATTAATTATGAAGTTGAATCAATAACACTTTGGAATAAAAAACATAAGGTGGTTTAGAGTCAAATTCTTGCAAGTCAAATGTATGGTGATTTTATTAGGTCAATGAGGATTATAATAGTTAAGGTTGACTTTAACTTCAAGTTTGATTCCTGCAAAGCATAAATCTTACTAGTATAATTGAAGTTGAGTTTGTTCCTTAGAATAAATATTTATTAGATTTTGATGAGCAAGTGATTTATTAGTAAAGATCCTCCATAGATTGATTAGTTGATTTTCAATTAGATAGCTAGATCTCTAGTAGCATAATTGAAGTTGAGTTTGTTCCTTAAAATAAATATTTTGTAAATATTGATGAGCAAGTAATTTCTTAGTAAAGAGCCTTGATAGATCAAGATTAGTTGGTTTTGAGTTTGATAGATAGATCCCTAGTAACATGGTTGAAGTTGAGTTTATTCATTATAATTACTATTTGTTAAATATTGATGACCAAATGATTTCTTAGTAGAGAAGCTTCATAGATTGATTAGTTCATTTTTGAATGGTTGAAATGATAGTTGATAGTAATTAGCTAAAGATAACTAAATTTTAATTTTTGTAATTACTTCGAAACATGGTTGAAAGTATAGTTGATGATAAAAAATTAAAGTGATAACAAATATAAATTGTTGTGGTCAATAAGGATGGAGTTGATGAGGGCAACATAAAGAGTCATGTTGCTTGTACAGGTGATGCAAGTGCCATTACCAATTTAGAGACATAAAAAATGTCCAGAAAAGAACTATTAAAAACATTAATCATGAAAGTACTTGTATTTAATATCTTAATATTAATCTATAAAATAAAATTTACATGAAAAAAATTAATTGAAAATTTTCTAATGACCATATTATATATTGAATATAATACATTATAATTAAAGTTATAATTGGTAAATCTCTATTGTTAAACTAAACCTTAGTTGTTTGACTATATTTATAGATTGACAATACAACTATAGGGTATTTTGTTTCTCATTACATTATTGCACTAAGTGAGGTGAGAGTTAGGTCTCTGCCTGGTAGAATATGTAAGTGGTGATATGAAGTTGTATTCCCAAAAGGTGGTTATATTTGGAATGTGGTTGTGCCTAAGAAATGTTGGTAGATGCTCAAAAATACTACGAGCCCAATTTTTTGGAATATCATGGACATGAATTTAAAATTTAATGAATTTTATCTATAAGATTTGAGTTACACATGACATTGGATAAACTATCTTAAAATTATATTCATGCAAACTAAATATACTAAAATTGAATGACAATTTTGTTAGATCAATGAAAATAAAAAATATTGGATACAATATTTAAAATATTATATTAATTTAAAAAAATTTAAAAATGTAATAACTAAAAAATTATAAGTTAATATTTTATTAATAATAATATTAATTTATTAAATTTTAATTAAATATATAATATATAGTATTAAAAAATTAAGGATAAATCTAACAAACAAAACAACTTTTAAATAAGTTAAAACTAACAATTACACCTTAGTGTGCAATGGGTATGCCAAGAAGTGTGGAAATCCAATTAAGATAAATTTTGATCTATTTTTGTAATATATAAAACTATTTTAATCATTTTATGTAATTAATAATTTTATTTAAAAATATAATATATAATAATAAGTATAATTAAATTATTTACAATTTATTTTTATTATTAAAATATAATCCACATTTCATATAATAAACTTATAAATCAAATTTTATATTATATATATATACATAATTTTACCTTAAACAAATTATAAATCTAATATTATATTAACTAAAATATAAGTTAAATTGTAAGTTAAATATAATCAAATTTTTTAACTAAAGAAAGTTTTTATTTATGCTAATTTCAATATATTAAATAAATCTTTCAAATAAATAAAAATAATTATTTAAAAATAAAAAACTAAAACAAGATGCGGTAATGTTAAAACCTAAACGCATTCACAAAAATTAAAAAAGCTCTGTGCAGGAGGGTACTCCCTACTTGGGCAATGCGCTAGTGCAGGCTGTGCTTTGCATAAAGCTTTCAGACTTAAAAAAAAAAAAAAAATTAAATTTTTCGAGAAAGCAACGGGGAAAGCAGGACAAATAACCGAAAAAAGTATGAAAAAATGATGAACAACTAAGATTCGTTTAAGAATGACCAACAGTTTGATACCAACCATTGATCAACAAAATTAACTTTGTCTTCTTCAAATAAGATACGCCTTCGATGTAAATAACTCTTAAAAATAAAAAAACTCTAGTAATTAACTTCACCTCCTACCTAGTGCATAGTAGCTAATTGGGAGGAATCACCTTCCATTGGTCAATGCCATCAAATTAGCTATTAGACTTTGTTTGATTTCGAACTCTTCCATTTTTATACTCGATCACACTAGCTTAACCTTTTGTACCTACTCCTACATGCCGGATTGTGGCCAAAAGTCTTCGATCTAGGCCTTCTTTTAGTCACCTATCTCCACATTAGTCATTCATGTGTTGTGATGTATTGTAAGTGGCTCCCATGTGTTGTTTCTTATTAGTACAAAATTTCATTGCAATCATGGATTCTTTGTGTAGTGGGATTGGTTTTAATGTGGTGGGCATATTTGATGCTCACATGAGGACTTGTACATCTTGGTGGGCCTAAATGTTCTCTATCAATCCATTTTTTTGTGGAAATCTCTTATTGATGTCAACCAAGTGGTCCAATGGCCAAACTTTTGGGACACTATGTTTACCAATGATTGTTCTCTTTGCATGCACTGACTGTGGATTTTTACACGAAGGTACATGGCAATTACTCCTTTGTCTTGTAGTAGCATGTCTTCTATGTCGTCATTGAGTTTCGAAGGAAAACTTCCATTTCGAAAGATAAGATACGAATTTAGAAGGGCGAGTTAGCATGAGTTAGAATTTTGGGAAGTGGAATCGAAAATGGAAAGCCACATAATTAAATAAATTATTTAATTATGTTTTAAAAATGAAATTAGAGTGAGGTGGAAAATATTAAATATCATATTTAATATTTTAAAATTTGAAAATGGGAGGGAGAATATTCCATTATTTAAATATTCAAAATATTTAAACTTTTAGAATAGGATGATAATTAAATATAAATAAATTATAAAGATTTATTTAATTTAATCAAGCGAAAGGTAAAAGATGAGATGAAGAAGATATTCCATTATTTAAATATTTAAAATATTTAAACTTTTGGGATAGAGTGATAATTAAATGTAAATAAATTATAACAATTTATTTAATTTAATTAAGCGAAAAGATGGAAATATTAATTTAATTAAAGGTAGAAGAATTGGAAAAATGAACGATATAAATAAATAATTAAATTTATTTATATGTAGATGACTTTAGAGGAATTAATTAAATAAATTTTATTTAATTAATTAACAAGCTTAATCATGACCATTTTTAGACATATACATTTTGCCCCTCTTTGAAGTGATGTGTAAAACACATTGCTTCAAAGAAAATAAGATTTTTGCCCCTGATATTCTTTTGATGTTGCTACTGATGATGCCCCCTTAGGAGGTAAATCATGGAGGAGAGATGAAGTGGTTTAGCTCACGACAGAAAAATAAATGTTCATTTTGAAAAATAAAGTCACATTTTACCCTTGGTTGACCTTTAAAAGGTAAAAAAGGTTGAAAGAGACAAGTCATTTGCACTTTTGACTGTGGTGAAACTGTAGCTCTGAAAGCGACATTGCGAGATGGAGATTCTGTATCATCATCATCGATTCGAGAGATCACGCCGATATCAGAGGCGAGCAGCGTACGAACTACCGGTGAGTCGATCTAACCTTCTGTGCTTTTGAATTTTTTGTTTTTGAATCGAAAATTTTCAATTTTTCCACAGTTTAAGTTTAAGATTTTACGTTTGCGCGCATCTAGGAAAGTTTAGGCTCTTTCGAAAAAAACAGGCGCGCATATAGTAGAAACAAATGCGCATAGGGTTTAGTTTTTAATTTTCGTAGAAAAACCAGTTTAGCACATCCCGTAAAAACTAGCGCGCATATAGGGTAGATGCAAAAATTTAGGGATAGAGCGCATTTAGGGAAAACAGACGCGCATACGGGAAAGCGCGCATTTAGCAAAAACAATAGTGCATTTGGTGAAAAGAAGGGCGCATACGGGAAAGCGCGCATCCGGTGACTGTTTTAGCGCATATGGTGAAAAGAACGGCGCATACAGGAAAGCACGCATCCGGTGAACAGTCAAGATGAAAGTTGTGATAAAAATGATGATTTTGTATTGCTTCCTTAGTCAATAGATAGGTAAATTATCATGTCTTCATGCTGATATGGGTAGGGATGATAGGAAAATCGAATGATTGATCTGATAACCTTGCTTCCTAGGATACAAAACAAGGAGTAGATGGAACTGATATGACTTCTGATAAATTTGCTTCCTGCGATAGAAAACAAATAGTAATTGATGATAGGATAGATGTGATATGATATCCAGATTGATAAAGGTGATTTGATTTGATTGATAGGACTGATAGTGTGATATGGGTCATTGATTTGTTGCATTGATATGAGTCTTTGATATGGGTCTGATATAGTTCACTGATATAGGTCACTGATAGATATGAGTCCGATTTGATTTTGTTTGAATATTTGATATGATTCTGATTGATGATCTGTGTGATGAAAAAAAGGAGGTTTTCAAAAACCTCCAGATCAGGGAGCGACATTCAACAGGATGGGATAGGATCCCCGAGTTGACCCCTGCAGACAGAGCAGTGATTGATGCTTGTGGTTTGAGACCCTTGTTGGCGATGCCACCAATTAGGGTCAATAGAGGTTTGTTGATAGCCCTCACAGAGAGATGGCATTCGGAGCACAACACCTTTCACATGCCGACTGGTGGGTGACAGTGACTCCTGAGGATGTATACAAGATTTTAGGTATTCTGGTGGTTGGAGCCCTTGTGTATTATGATCACAAGGAGATTGGAGGTACAGATGCTCTGAGGAGAGTGTATGAAGATGCGAGGATAGCTGGGTATTGGGTACCATGGGCAGACTTTCATGGATATCCTATCTTGCCAGCAGTTTTGGGTGCTTTCATCGAAGGTCTCCTTTGTCCGAATCGTCGAGGAAAGGGGTTGTCAGTGGGCTGGGGCAGGATTCTTGAGCAGATGATACTACAGCCGAGGAGGTATGCGTGGGGGAGCTGCATGTTAGCTCACCTTTATCATGATTTGCACCAGGTGGTTTACAGGGGATCCACCAGTCTATCCTGCGGAGTTACGGTGCTACAGATCTGGGCCTGGGAGCATTTTGCTGTGACGAGGCTGGCATGCCCCAGAGTGAGGGCACGAGGCAGGCCCTACATTTGTATGTATTCATAGTTCCTTACCCAGCCCAAGCTGGGCAAGGTAGACTACTGGAGACGACTTCTGGATGACATCGATACGGTCATATGGCGACCGTATTTAGATTGCGAGCCATGGGCTAATGATGACATAGAGATGTCCTATGTCTGTATGTCACAGTTTCTGATAGGAAGAACTCTCTTTATTTTGGAGAGATTTTTGGCATTGCGGGTGCAGAGCAGTTTGGATTCACACAGGGGATGCCGCAGGGTATTGCACACTATGCCCGGAGCAGAGATGAGGCTGGATGGGGGCCATGCATTGTGTACCAGGCCGCCTATACAGAGTACATGGCCTTAGCACTTGAGGCATGGATAGACAGACGAGACATAGTGGATGCTGGGATGTCCGATGAGTATGTTGCCTATTTTCACACACATCCCTTTCCACGATTTACCAGTCCGGATGAGCCAGCGCCTATCGTGAGAGTACCACCGCCCGGAGTGGGTGGACAGGAAGATGTGGCCGGTGGTGAGCAGGGAACTGTTGGAGGAGAGGAGGTGGAGAGTGGAGAGGAGGAGGGGTCAGATGATGATGATGATGATGGTGGGGATGATGGGGGGATGGGAGGACCTGCATCGGGGGGCTGGATATTCTGAGGGGCGTGCGGATTATGCGGCGTTCGAGGATAGGGATAGGGAGACGGACAGTGATCCGGCTGGCTTCTTCCTCACAGCAGGGATAGTTAGATACTCTTCAGGCTCAGGTGTAGACATTGCAGGGGCAGCAGGGTCAGCTACAGGGTTAGCTGTCACAGGCACAGGCTGTTATTGTGCAGTTACAGACACAGCTTGCTCAGGCATAGGCACAGGCATAGGTACAGGCACAGGTACAGGCACCTGCCCTGGACCCGCAGTTGGCTCAGGTGATTACTGAGAGGGATGTATTCAGGCGACGAGCAGTAGAGGCCGAGGGCGTGGCTCAAAGATTGATGGGCATAGTGGAGAGTGCATCACTGCGAGAGGCCATTGCAGAGGGTATGGAGATGGCTAGGGAGGCTGAGTATTATAGGGTCAGATACGAGGAGCTATGCCCTCCAGAGCGTAGAGAGCCATATCCGCGATCCCACAGCAGGACCAGGAGCAGATCACGAACACATACCTAGAGCAGGGGAGTGACAGGGCCACGACAGGATCCAGATGCAGGTACTAGTGGCAGACCACCTCCCTCTGGACCAGCACCATCAGGAGCATCCACTAGCTAGATTTTATAGTGCAGAGCATGCATATGCCATTTTTGATCATATTTGATGTATTGGACATTGTAGTTTCATTGGATCTGTGGACATTTGTATCATTTTTGATGAGTGATGATATGCAGTGGCGATGATTATTTTGATGATGATGTGATATTTATTTCTGATGTGATGATATAATATGCATTGATGTTTATATGTGATGGATTTTGTTATGCATGTGAATGATATGATGACTAACATGATATGCAGGGTGTTTTGATTTATGATGTTTTATTATGATTTGATAATGTGTACTAACTATGTTATGCAGATTAAATGATAAATGCAATGATATGAAATGAAAATGATGTGAGTATGGAATGAAATGGAATGGTAAATGATATGAAATAAAATGAAATGGTAAATGACATGAAATGATATGCAATGATAAATGATATGAAAATGATGAAAATGAAATGCAATGATAAATGATATGAAATGCAATGATAAATGATATGAAAATGAATGATATGAAAATGAAATGAAATGGTAAATGACATGAAATGATATGCAATGATAAATGATATGAAAATGAAATATAATGATAAATGATATGAAAATGAAATATAATGATAAATGATATAAAATGTAATGAAATATAATATGGTTTGATGATAAATGCAATGATATGAAGTGAAAATGATATGAGTATGGAATGAATGAAATGGAATGGTGAATGATATGAAAATGAAATGAAATGGTAAATGACATGAAATGATATGCAATGATAAATGATATGAAAATGAAATGCAATGATAAATGATATGAAAATGAAATATAATGATAAATGATATAAAATGAAATGAAATGTAATATGGGATGATAAATGCAATGATATGAAATTTAAATGATATGAGTATGGAATGGTGAATGATATGAAATGTTGAGTATGGATGTCCTAATGAAGCGAGTATGAAATGATATGGAATGCACCTAATACTGATACTAAAATGATAATGGGTGTAATGATGAAATGATAATGCTAATGATGATGAAATGACATGAAGGTGAAATGTAATGGTGATGATACAAATATTTACATTGTCCTCCACAAATAGTCCAAAAGATGACAGCCATTGACTTTTCAAAAACTCAAGATGCCAAACCCAATATGTAGTTATGTACAATGACCTAAAATGAAATGCAACTAAAGGAAGCTGATCATTTTGTTGAGCCTTTTAGTGAGCCTGCTTAAATCATCATAGAGCGTTTTAAAATGTTGGCAGTATGTACAATCATCAGAGGGGAAATTAGCACCAATGATGACCTGAGTACAACTTTCATGATTTTTGATATAGCAAGTGAACACAAGCATCTAGGTATAATTGAACCAAGATGACCTGAGCATTTCTTGCATAAACAGACAAAGACTAACCACCATCAGATGCAAATTTGGAACTGTCATCAATGATAAATCATCATGTCTTGCGACATATTTGCAACTGATAAATGATTAACCTCCAGACAGCAGACAAAGAAAAATCATCCTTTTTCCTTGCCACTCTAGCGCAGTACATCATCGAGTGTGCTCCAGAGAAATGATATCGAAAAATTAAAACAACCATTATTCAGAAATGAAATACTGTGATTCCAAACATTATTTCAGATTAGAGATTATCCAGATATGAGTCATGATAAGGTACACAACTGAAAGCTACTATGATATGGATCAATGGTTGGATGTTTTGGTTTGAGTTGGTTGTTTTGTTTTGCGTGTGATTGGCTTTGATGTCATTTGTCTCACTATTTTGGGAAGATCTGAAAGTTGATTGCCCCCAGTATATCCAGATTTTGCCCTTGGTATCAACACAACTTGCTGAAATGGATATATACAATAGTCAAGCCATGGTAAGACATTATCGCTCAAGGAAAATGATGATAGCATGGTGCCGGTGTAACCCTAAGATGATGGAAAAGATGCACGAAAAGGAAGACTGAAAAGGCGTAGAACATGACCTATAGATGAAGAGCTTCGCCAAATAGCCACCTCGCTTTGCTAGATTTTCACTCATTTGTTTTATTGCATTTTTCATTAAATAGATCACTCGTTTACGTGTTTTCACCCCATGACCTTTTTTTTAGGACTTTTTCTGATTTTTTTGGATTTTAAGGACTTTTCTGGATTTTTGGATTTTTCGTGACTTTTCTCGATTTTTTTTTTGGAGTATTTCAGACTTTTCCGATTTTTTTTTTTGGATTTTTCAGACTTTTTTTGGATTTTTGGATTTTTCGTGACTTTTGCTGCCGTCGATAATAACCGCATAATACTTTTTTAGATGCATGCTGTTGATTGGTTCGTCAAACAGGTCCCCTTCTGGCGTTGATAGCTTGTAGGCTCCCGAACCATAAACTGCGATAACCACGTAAGGACCTAGCCAATTTGGCTCGAACTTTCCTTTCTTCTCTCTATTGCGTGTATTTTCTTTAAGAACAAGATCACCCACTTGAAAAGTGCGTGGCTTTACTTTATGGTTGTAACTACGAGACATCATTTGTTGATAGGATTTCAAATGATCAACAACTTTTTGTCTCTTTTCGTCTAGAAGTTCCAGTTCTTGAAGGCGGGAAACTCTGTATTCATCATCTGTTGTGAGGCCTTTCAATGATACTCTGAGTGAGGGAATCTCAACTTCTAAGGGCAATATAGCTTCTGCTCCATAAACAAGGGCAAATGGTGTTGCTCTTGTTGGTGTGCGGACACTGGTTTTGTAGGCCCATAGAGCAGGATTGAGTTGAATGTGCCAATCTTTCCCTGATGCATTCACAGTCTTTTTCAAGATTTTCAATATAGTTTTATTTGAGGCCTCTGCTTGGCCATTCCCTTGTGGATAGTAAGGTGTTGAGTATCTATGTTGTATGTGGAATCTCTCACAAAGTTCATCGACATCCTGATTTTTGAATGGACATCCATTATCCGTAATAATAGAGTTAGGAATGCCATACCGGCAAATAATATAGTTAAGTATGAATGATGATATTTGTTTGCCGGTAACTTTGGTAAGAGGGACTGCCTCAATCCACTTGGTAAAATATTTTGTTGCTGTGATAATGAATTTATGCCCATTTGATGAAGAAGGATGAATCTTGCCCACTAGATCTAACCCCCATTGAGAAAATGGCCAGGTTGGTGTATTTGTGCAGGAGCATGAATGAGATTCCCATGGATTTGAAATTTGGAACATGTTTTCACAAAAGTGAATGATTCCCTCTCTATTGTAGGCCAATAGTAACCCATTCTAATCAGTTTCTTAGATAAGGTCAGTCCACTCGAATGAGTACCATAGATGCCACCATGAACTTCTTGTAAAGCTTTGTCAGATTCTTCGTGTTCAAGACATCAGAGTAAAGTACCATCAAGACCACGGTGGTAAAGGGTATCAACGATGAGGGTATAGCAGGCGGATTGATAGATAAAGTTGCATTTTTTATTACGAGATAGATCGGGTGGTAAGATGTCTTTGAGGTAAGCATAATTTTTTTCGTACCAAGGCGAATTAGATCCTACTAAGTGGCAAATGATTTGGCTTTCGGGTGTATCATAAGCAGGTGTAAATGATTGTTCCACTAGAAATTCATAACGATTCTGAGTTTCTGGGAGCTGTAACAGTGATGCGATCGTAGCCATGGCGTCAGCTGCTTTATTATCAAGCCTTGGAATTTGTGTAAATTTGATGTCCACAAAGTATTTCTGGAAGTCATCCACCATCTTTTTATAAGGTAGCAGTTTTTCATCTTTGGTTTGCTAGTCATTATTGATCTGACAAATGACCAATTGTGAGTCACCATACACCTGTAACTCTGTTATTCTCCATTCCAGCGCTATCTTGAGTCCAGTGATTAATGCCTCATATTCAGCTATGTTGTTGGTGCATGGAAACATTAGCCGATATGAACGAGGAATGGTGTGTCCTTGAGGGGTGACAAAAAGTATGCCTGCTCCCGATCCATGTTGAGTGAAAGAACCATCAAAGTATAAAGACCATGGTTGTTTGGATTCTATAGTGAAGACATCTGCATCTGGAAATTCAATGTGCAAGGGATGATCTGCTTGTAGTGGTGCCTCTGCTAATTGATCAGCTATGATTTGTCCTTTGATGGCCTTGCAGTCAACATAGTGTATGTCAAACTCACTTAGAATCATTACCCATTTTGCTAGCCTTCCTGTCAATGAGGCCTTGCTCAACAAATACTTGAGTGGATCAATCTTCGAAACCAAATTGACTGTATGGGTCAGCATGTAATGCCGAAACTTTTGTGAAGCAAAGACTACTGCCATACAAGCCTTCTCAATAGAAGTGTAGTTGAGCTCATGACTTGTTAATGTTCTACTGATGTAGTAGATTGCATGTTCCTTCTCGGTAGTGTCTTCTTGTGCTAGCAGTGCCCCCAGAGATGTTTCTATTGCAGCAATGTATAAGATGAGTGATTTGTCTGGATCTGGTGATATGAGAACTGGCGAAGCCATTAGATATGCTTTGATTTTTTGAAAAGCCAATTCACATTTGTCATCCCACTTAAAAGGAACATTTTTATGCAGTAGATGTGTGAATGGTAAACTCTTGTCAGCCAATTATGCGATGAACCTCCATATAGATTGAAGTTGTCCTTGTAGTGATCTTAACTGACTAATGTTCTTTGGCGGGGGCATTTCCATGATTGCTTGAACTTTTGCTGGGTCTACTTCGATTCCTTTTTCTGAAACAATATACCCCAAGAGTTTTCCAGATTTAACCCCAAAAACACATTTCTTAGGGTTGAGGTGAACTTTGAATTTTTCTAATCTTGCAAATATTTTGGATACTACTTCAAGATGTCCCTCTCTGGTGTATGATTTTGCCAGTATGTCATCCACATAATCTTCCATGAAGACATGCATCATGTCATGAAAGATGGTAGTCATGGCTCTTTGGTAGGTAGCTCCAACATTTTTTAGACCGAAAGGCATGACATTCCAACAATAAGTTCCCCATGGACACATGAAAGTTGTTTTCTCTTGATCTTCGGGTGCAATCTTGATTTGGTTATATCCAGAAAAACCGTCCATTAATGAATACATGGCATGGCCAGCTGTTAGATCAACTATGGTGTCAATATTTGGTAATGGGAAATCATCCTTAGGACATGCTTTATTAAGATCTCTGAAATCTGTGCATATTCTAATAGTTTTATCTGGTTTGGATACAGGTACAATATTGGAGATCCATTTTGCATAGTCGATTGGTCTGATGAAGCCCACATCAAGAAGTTTTCTCAATTCCTCTTTAACCAACAATGCAACATGAGGGTGCATCTTTCTGAGTTTTTGCTTTACCGGTTTGACCCTTGGTTTGATAAATAAATGATGCATGATAAGATCAGGATCAAGACCAGGCATGTCAGCATAAGACCACGCAAAATTGACTTGATTTGTTTTCAGGAATTCCACAAACTCTGGTATTTCTTTCTCTGTCATAGATGTGGCTAACTGTAAAATTCTTGGTTTGTCAAAAGTTTCAAGATCAACAGCATTTGTAGGCTCAATCAGAATAGGCAATCGCTCATGGTAGTGTTCCGGGAGAGTGTCAAGAGTCCCATCATCTAGTGCCTGAAAGAGGTTTTCACCATCTGATACACTCTTTATTTTATCTTTTGCTTGATCTAATATTGCCAGATTCTGGTTTTCACCATTAGATCTTCTCTTTTTGTTTTTATTTTTGCAGCTAGGAGACTTGACACTCTCCTGATCAAAAACCCTATGTCGAAAATCATTGGTGGAACAATCATTTGCATCCTCTACGGAAAGGAAGTTTACGATAGCTTCATCACTTGGAAACATAGGTATGTTAATAGATTTCGTAAAATCCCAATCAATAAGGTCAGGATGGAGTAAAGGTAGAGGATCGTTAGGTTGTGTAAGATCGGCTATAGTTAAGGTCATGATAGAGTGGTCTGTAGGATCCGAGGTATAAGGTGGATCAATGATGATACTGTCCTCATGATAGTCTTGTTCGTTTAGATCTGATTCAGTATCACTAGAATTATAGTCGACCTGTGGTTCGGATTCTCGCAGTTGGGACCCTGAACCTTGTCCTTCAATTAGAGTTGGGGCATATTGGTGTATTACATCAACCTCTTTGTCTCTCCAGAACTCATCATTGCAAATGGTGTCCCATTCATATTCAGCAGAGTCTGTGTCAGAATTGTTGTCCAGGAAATTCTGAATTATTGTCAAACATGCCTCTTGTGAATCTGAGCTTTCTTGCAATGCAAAGATAGTGCTATGCAGTTGTTTTTCTTTGGAGTAATTTTCATAACCTAATCCAGTTTTTTCTTTTGCAGCAAGTCCGCAAAGGTGAATGGGTTCAACTACTCCTTCCTTCCTTTTTCCAATAGGTCCTTCATCATAACCCATCTTCTGCATGATTAAATATCCTTTTCCATATTTTTCTGTGGGTAATTTGACATTAGAAACTGCTTCATCTTCATCTTTATAGAGCCAATTTAGAATTTCAGTATCCTCAGGGTTTTCCATGGGAAATTTTTCTTTGATGAATCGCCCATTAAATTTTGTAATTGGCTCTATTGGCATTTGCTTTGATGCTGATGCTGCTGATATTTGATGTTCTCTAATAGATGGTTGTCCATGTGATCGAGGTGATGTAGGTAAATTGACAAGACAAAGGGAGTATTCTCCAACTCCATGATCCTTGAATTTCATCTTTTTGTCAAAGCTATTGGTCAATTTACTGATTTGTGTGTCAATCTTTAGAGAAGTACTAGTATGAGCTTCTCGATTATTAGGGACCAAAGTATCTTGACTGGCCTTTATGTTGGCACAAGTTTGAGTGTTGGAATTATCAGCGGGTATCGTGATTTCTTGTCCATCATAAGAAAACTTGAGAAATTGATGGTAAGTTGATGGGACAGCTTGCATTTCATGGATCCAAGGACGACCCAGCAAGATATTATATGCCAGATCACGATCCAGTACTTGACAAAAAGTATTCTTTATAACAGGGCCCACTCTGATTGGCAGCATGATTAGACCTTTGGATGCTCTTTCTTCATCATCATAAGCTTTTATGGTAATCTTTCTTCTGAAATCAATAGAGTCCTCAGAAAATCCTAAGGCTTTTACCAACTTCAAGGTATAGATATTCAAACCAGCACCTCCATCTATTAGAACTCGTCTGATGCGAAATTTATGAACCATGACTTCTAAGTACAAAGATGAGTTATGAGGATGGGTTATGGAAACGTCATCTTTATTAGAAAATGAAAGACAAGTGGGTGAGGATAAATGTCCTACCATGGCTTGAAATTGATTCACATCCAAATCAGTAGATACATTGGTTTCAATGAGGGCCTTTTCAAGAATTTCTTTATGGGCTGGAGAAATCTTTAATAGTTCGAAAATAGAAATTTGAGTGGGGGTTTTTCGAAGTTGATTGACCAAATCATATTGATGTTGAGGTGGAGGTTCAGTGGATCTCGAGGAGGTGCCTTTTAAGACAACTTTGGCTTGTGCTCTTGTTGTTGCGTTGACTTCTCGATATTCCTCCTTCTGTTTGACTTTTATGACATTCACCCGCTCATCGTCCGCATAGAGATGGTTGATTATATGGTCATCATTGATGTGATTTACTTCTTTGTTTGAAGACTCACCTTTTTGATAATTAGGTAAAGGATTGCGAAATGCTTGGTGGTCTGCATTGGTTTGTTGATTTCCTTCTACTGTGATGATGTCATTATCAATTAAGTCTTGAATGGCATTTTTCAAGGCTTGGCAGTTGTTGGTGCAGTGACCTTTACATCGATGGTAATCATAATAGTATGCTTCATTCCATGATGGAGGCTTTACACTGGGTTCAAAATTTTGTTGAGGCAGTAAAGTAATGACATTTTTGGCCATCAACTCTTTGAATGCGGATTCTAGGGATTGACCCAATGGAGTGAAAGTTCTTCTACTGGAGAAGAACGAAAATCTTTGCGGATTTGAATTTGAGGTGTTCCCTAAAGAATTATGATTGTTATTGTTTCCTCGGTAACCCTGGTTGTTGTTTGAAGTCCCTTGATGGGAAGTGGAGTGTTGATTTGTATTGTTCCTCTAAGAAGGAGGATTATTTCCGTAATTTGCAATTGAGTTGACATTGTTGTTGTGAGTGTTTGGGGTAGTGAGGACGAATGGTTTGGTTGAAGCATGATTTGCATCCACAACACCATCATTCACCATATTTTTGTTGTGGGTCCAGAATTTGGATTTGTCCTGATTATGATGGTTGGAGGAGCTAGGATTTTCTTTGTCATGTTTTATTATGCCTTTCTTGACCAAAGCACTTTCAATGGTTAAGGCATCTTCGATCATTTTCTCAAAAGAAGAAGGACAATGTAAGTTCAAGTGATAGCTCATTTCTGAGTTTAAACTGTTGATGAAAGTAACCATCTTTTCTTTCTCTGGAACAGGATGTGGGTATCTGGAAAACATTCTTCTCCATCTCTGGAGAAACGTAATGAAAGGTTCCCCAGGTTTCTGTGCCATTTTACAAAGATCTATCATGGTGATCTGATGTTGTATGTTGTAGGTGTATTGTAATATGAATAAATTGATCAACTCTTCAAATGTCCTTACGGGAGGTGAGATTTTGGATAACCATTCCATAGAGTGCACTCCCAAACTCCTAGGAAATAATCACATCAAGTAAGTATCTTTGTAAGCAAACTCTAATGTCAGGTTTCTGAAGTCTCTAACGTGATCAATTGGATCCGTTTTCCCGTTATAGCGATCAAATTTTGGTATTTCACAATGCTTGGGAAAAGGAATCATGTTTAAACTTCTGTCAAAAGGATAAGGACATATGTCCTCCAAAGTGTATTTCTTTGTGGTTGTTCCCCCTTGTAATTCTCTAACTTGTCCTTGAAGTGCCTTGATTTGTTGGGTCAAGGCACTAAGATCTGAAAAGGGTGTCTCTTCAGGTTTGTTTTTCAAATTTTCAGTGTGAAAGTCATGCGCTAATTTAGCCCCTTGTTCGGCTAGATAGCGAAAATATTTTTCCTTATCTCACTGCAAGATCTTCTCAATGGCTTTATGGAATTTTGGATCTTGTTCAGCTTCTCTAAGATGTTCTTCTTCTTGTTCTTCATCACTATCCACTTGATGGGAAGGATTTTCTTCTTTATTGTCCATGTTAAAAATTGGATTTTGATTTATGCTGAAAATGGGATTACTGCTTTCTCCTTCTTCTTGAATGTTCTGAATATGACTTTCTTTTTGGTTTGTATCCTTCGATTTATTGTGCTGAGATCTTGTGGAGATAGGCATATGTTTTTGAAAATTTCCTCTAAACTTAGATCACGGTTTTTGACGAGTGCAATGGTGATGATATCTTGATCTGATAAGATACTGTAATCTTATGATATGATCAAGAAAGCTCTTAACTTATGGGTTGTAGCTTCCAAGATGATAAAGGATTTCAGAATCCTGTTGGGGAGACTTGAGCCCAAAAATTAAAAAGCTGTTTTGAAGAGTGCACTCTAAAAGATTTTGATCTTTTTTTTTAAGGAGATTCTCTCAAGATCTTTGAAGAATATGATTTGGGTGTGAAGGATATTTGATGGAAGGTTGGGGTATGTTGTCAAATTCAAGAGGTTGGTTATGATTATGCTGTTGTGATAGAGCTCTTCTTTGATAATAGGCTCGGGAATCTAAGGGATCTACAGCATATTCATCAGTAAATCCTCTAACAAAATCCTGATATCTGTGAAGGAATCCTCGATAATGAAGCAAAACTTGTCTACTTTTGTACAAGAATTTCCTTTTTTGTAGCATTTTCTTGTATCCTAACGGTTTCTTAGGTTTTTTTATTCTCTTGGAGACTGATTTCTTGGGAAAATTTGTTGACTTCCAGTCCCTAAGCATGGAAGAAGGTATTGGTAAATGTTTTCAAAACAATGATATGACAAAATTCTTAAGTGGCTCTCAGTTGTTGTTCTTCATGTTTCGTTTGGATAATCTCTTTATCTGAGTTAATGTAATGGAAGACACAACAAACATTTTCAAAAATAGTTGTTCTTAAAATCCTATACTAACATGAAGTGTTTGATCAATAAATGTTTTTCCTCAAATGTTTTCATTGGTTTTTCACATGAAAGACAGTTCAGACAGACTCACTCTTAAGTACTCAAGTAGGTCATTCTAATAATCAACAACCCACATCTTAGAACTGTGTCGACTCACACAGCCGTGTCACCCCCGAAGGGGCGCCCGTGTTTTTGTCTTTTCTAGGTGCGTACTCAGAGTTACGGAAGTGGATACCAGGTCCCCTGAGCAAACGGTCCTTGGCAATTATATGGTGAGTATCTTGGGGGCAGATTCTTCCCTCCCCTTGCACTATGATTATCAGAATGTTTGGCAACTGACTCGGCTGGCTACTACACTAGGTTCGTAGTAAGGATTTCCGTTCGGTGCGGCAATAATAAACTCCCTCAGGAGACCTCCCAACCTTTAGAACAAAGGCTTTGGGGATGGTTATCTTGCACACTACCAGAAAAAGAGGGTTTCCCTAGATCTGCTTTAAATTTTATAGTGGGGTGGAATAGACTGGCTTTGGCTTGAACCCACTTGAGTCGTTCCCGTAGGGTGAGTACTTTTTCCCACTACGGCAAGCTCTCTAAAGGATGTAATTGAAAAGAAAATAACATTGCATGAATTTGAAAGGCAAGTCTGGTATTCTGATCACCTAGTAAAGGGGAGAGCATAGACCTATTGCCACAATCACAGCAAGCAAATGTTCTTTTTAAAACCCAAATAACGATGAGCTAATCTAGGTGAAGATATTGCTTCACCAAAAATAGATTGTTTGTTTTAACCGCAAGATTCAAATGTTTGGTGACTATCCTAGATTGCTTCTTTTTATTCAGATGTGGCTACCCTAGGATTGCTTCATTTTAGACTTAAAAAAAAGAAATGAAATTCTGTCTGCAGAATGCGTCAGACTCAGAATTCTGTGATTTTGTTATAGTATATGCGCCTAAACAGAGGCTGTATGTGCCGAAACATATATGCGCCTAAACAGAAGCTGTATCCGCCTAAATACATATGCGCTTAAACAGAAGTTGTATGCACCGAAATAGAAACAAAATGCGCTAAAAATGGATGTGCCCTAACAGATACTATAAGCGCCTAAACAGAGACTAGATGCACCATAAGAAAAAATGTCAAAAATAATTAGTGTATGCAAGAAAATTATATGCGCTTTAACAGTTACTATATGCGCTTTAACAGTCACAAATGCACCGTAACAGTTACGGGATGCGTCGTAACAGTCACGGGATGCGCCGAAACAGTCACAGAATGCACATCAAAATTTTGCAAAACCAAAAATTTAAAATTTTGTATGCGAGTCAGGAATTTTTGAATGCGCCGAAACGTTAAATTTTTCTGAAAAATCGATTCCAGAAAGCCGAAACTGTCAAAACAAACCTGCAGAAAACGTTAAATTTGTGGGTTCCATGCCCCACAGTGGGCGCCATTTTAATGTGTGTGAGAAAATTGGAACAAATCAAAATGAAAATCAACACATGTTAATAAGACATTAAATCAAAAAGCTGAGAAGGGAAAAAAATATGCAAACCGTAACAGCAGCTTCTCAAAACCGTCTTATCCTCCTCTAACTTTAGTGTTTTGTTGCTTTGAATGGCTCTCAGATCAGCAGGTAGAGCTCAACAAAATGGCAGCATGAAGAACGAGATAAAATCTAAAAATGCATTATATGCCGAAATGCAAGAAAGCTATACTAACATGAGAAATATTGATGTGATATTAAAACTAATATGCATGCAAAGGCTGGTGAAAATATGGCTATGTAAATGAGTATACGAAGTGTGCATATGTGAGCTATTCTGCAGAATGTAGGTGGATGATTAACCAAGGCTTGGATTTGCACGTGCTTTTATAGAGTTTTCGAACGAGTTTGATTGGCTGAATTGATCGACAGTCTGGATTAAGCTTGTTTGATCAGACGGCGGGAGATTTTCGAAAGTGGGAAGAAGAATGGAAGGTTTCCCTTCTCCTCGAATGTCGTCATTGAGTTTCGAAGGAAAACTTCCATTTTGAAAGATAAGATACGAATTTAGAAGGGCGAGTTAGCATGAGTTAGAATTTTGGGGAAGTGGAATCGAAAATGGAAAGTCACATAATTAAATAAATTATTTAATTATGTTTTAAAAATGAAATTAGAGTGAGGTGGAAAATATTAAATAATATATTTAATATTTTAAAATTGAAAATGGGAGGGAGAATATTCCATTATTTAAATATTCAAAAATATTTAAACTTTAGAATAGAATGATAATTAAATGTAAATAAATTATAACAATTTATTTAATTTAATCAAGCGAGAGGTAAAAGATGATATGAAGAAAATATTCCATTATTTAAATATTTAAAATATTTAAACTTTTGGGATAGAGTGATAATTAAATGTAAATAAATTATAACAATTCATTTAATTTAATTAAGCAAAAAGATGGAAATATTAATTTAATTAAAGGTAGAGGAATTGGAAAAATGAACGATATAAATAAATAATTAAATTCATTTATATGTAGATGACTTTAGAGGGATTAATTAAATAAATTTTATTTAATTAATTAACAAGCTTAATCATGACCATTTTTAGACATATACAGTGAGTACTACCATTTACACTCTCAACCAGGTACATGTCAAAGGTGATACTGGTAAAACTCATTATGAGCTATGGTTTGGTCATAATCCTACTATTAGATACTTCAAAATATATTGGGAGTAAATGCTATATCAAAAGAGATGAAGATATAGGAAAGTTTGATGCTAGAAGTGATGAAGGAATCTTTCTAGGTTATTCTACTAAAAGTAAAGCCTACTAGTGCTACAATAAGAGATTGAGTAAAGTAATTGAAAGTGCTAATGTCAAGGTTGATGAAGACACAATTAGACCATCCATAACCTATAGATATGATTTAGACGATCAGAATGACAGTTCAAATAAAGGAAAGAAAGTTGAGACTCCAAATCAAGTTTAGATCATTCTAGTGAAATAGGAAAATCAAGAGGGAGAAACTAGTGAAAGTGTAGAGCCTAAAGTTCAAGAATACCATAATATTCCAAGGTATGTAAGAATAAATCATTTAGAAGATCATATTATAGGTGATAAAAACAAAGGTGTTCAAACTAGGAGAAACATTGTAGAAGAATACTGCTTGATCTCAAAGATTGGGCCTAATGATTTCAATGAATCATGTAAAGATGAAAATTGGGTGGAAGCAATGAAAGAACTATTGCAAATTGAGAAGAATGATACATGGATTCTTGTTCCTAGACCTAAGGGAAAAAATGTAATTGGAACTAAATGGGTCTTTCGAAATAAACTGAATGAGTAAGATGAAGTTGTTAGAAACAAAGAAAGACTAGTGTGTAAAGGATATTCTGAGATGGAAGGAACTGAATTTGAAGAAAATTTTGCTCATGTTGCTAGGATTGAAGTTGTGAGACTATTTCTTGCTTATGCTGCTTAGAAAAGCTTCAAGGTTTATTAGATGGATGTGAAGTCATAATTTCTAAATGGTGAATTAGAAGAAGAAGTGTATATTGAGAAACCTTATGGATTTTAATTGACTGATGAGGGAGATATGGTTTTTTGGTTCAAGTAAGCATTGTATGGACTTAAACAAGCCCCAAGAGCATGGTATTCCAAATTGGACAAGTATTTATTGAAGCTTGGATTTAATAAAGGTATTGCTGATAGTAATTTGTATTTTAAGATTGATCATGATAAAGAGTTGATTGTTGAAGTCTTTGTCGATGATATCATTTTTTGAAGAGATGATAGTTTGTGGATGAAGTTTTTTGATGAGATACAAATTGAGTTTGAAATGTCTCTGATTGGAGAAGTGAAATTATTTTTTGGATTTCAAATTACTTAGCTAGACAAAGGGATCTTTATATATTAGTCCAAGTATGTGAAAGAATTGCTAAAGAAGTTTGGTATGGAAGATTCAAAGCAAGTTGATACACACATGGTGAATGGATGTAAATTGACATAAGTATGATGATGACCTTACTTTGAGTGCCTATACTAATCTTGATTGGGCAGGAGATGTGACTAATAGAAAGAGTAGTAGTGGTGGTGCATTTTTCTCAGGAAATAAGTTGATTTCATGGTTAAGTAAGAAGCAAAATGTCATTTCTTTATCTCATGTAGAAGCAAAATACATTTTTGCTGCTAACAACTGCACTCAAGTATTATGGATGAAGCAGATGTTGAAAGATATCAGAGTTGTGTATGATGAACCTATTGCTATATTCTATGATAATTCAAGTGTAATTAACATTTCTAAGAATCTGGCATTGCATTCAAAAACTAAGCATATATCTATCAAGTTTCACTTTTTGAGAGAGAAGGTGAATGAAAAGGAAGTCAGATTGGAGTATGTGTTGGACTCAAGGAACATTGAGAGGGGGCTCAATTAGTGTTCAACGTAAAATTTTAAATTACAAATCAGATATGCAACCATTCATATCACATAAGCACAAATAAACATGCAACCATAAGGAAGAGTACACATTACACCATAACACCAATATTTTTGTGTGGAAAAACTATTAGGGGAAAAAACATGATGAATTTTAGTCCACAATTATACCCTATTAAAAGTATAATAATAAACAAAAGGGAATGCACATGCATTCAGGCTCAGTGCTCAAAATAAAAGAAGGCTCACTGCCTTACAAAATGTTTTGATTACATCAAAAAGATAAATTGAGAAAATATCATCTTCAAAGCCTGATTATAGTTCCATTAAATTTCATTGATCATATTCTGACCTCTTGTTAGATTCACACTTTTTTGCACCTCTTATGCTCTATTCTTTTCTACTCTTCATTGCTTTGCTCTACTCTAGTTCTTCTTGCATTCACTCATAGACCATACATCATAGTGTAATTGATTTTATGATGTTTGCATAATTAAAAATGCACCCACACACACACAATGACACTCACACAGTCCAAATGATACAAACACACACACAATGACACTCACACACTCCAAATGATACACACACACACACACACATATATATCCGCTACTTACAAATTTCATCCATATGTCAGCTTAAACAGAATAATGAAATATTCTCTAACAGTCGGCTCAAGCACACATACTATTTAATGTGCACCTCCCAAAAGTTGACTAAGAATTATTTGGGACCCAAAACATAATCTTCAAACCCAGGCAATCCCTCATTTCGCTTTATCCCACATATACTGCTGGCCTAGGTTAGCCTTCACCAGAACAAAGCCGAAGGCAGAAAATGGCTTTCTATCCCGATCGCCGGCTGGGCACCAGGGCATCCAGCTCATCGCCGGTTGTGGGAGCACGGACGGACGCCAGGTACTTTGCCAGGTCCCTGGCCGAAAAAAAAAGATCATCGGTGAAGGGCATTTCGAATCATTGGCAAACTGACGGACCGCGGTAAATGCATTGCTAACCAATAATAAACCGATATTCAGGCTGCTGCATTGGAACCGAACAAAGCCTGAAAACAGACCTCAGCGGAGGCGAGCTTGGGTTTCCGGCAGCAACGAAAGCCTAAAGTCGCCTGAAATCTCTCGAAACCACTTATGCTCAATCTACCGCGCGCTGCAGATTGATGCGGCTTGCTTGATGAAGATCGAGGAAAAGAATTTTTTAAGGACTCATGTTTTCATATAGCATTTCTCCTACCGGCTACCGAGCGGTACTTTTCCATATGCATTCTCACTCATTTGTTTTCTGCAACCTTTCCTACATCTGTTGATGAAATATCAAATCCTCGCGGCGCTTTCGAGCCCCAGCTCCCCGCGCATTTTGACCGGGCACCTAACTCCTAAAACTGTTTTAATGCACTTATTGCCTCAAAACTTTTACTTAAAAGATTTTTTAAAGATTATCACCATAATCATAAAATTACCTTGTATTTCTCCTTCATCACTGGAAGGAGTTTCTTCCATGCGCTAATTGTAATCCCACTGATGATAATTATGTTGTTATTCACTGATGTTTGGTTGAAAATATTCACCAGAGATTCAGGAATTGTTATCTCTTCTGCTAGCTTTTCTCCTTTCTTTAAAACTTCAATCAATTGTTCCAATCTTCCTTCTATCAAATCCTTTACCTTCCAAAACATCTTTACAAGATTGTATTTGTTGAATTGTACCTTTGCATGTTCTAACTATAAAACTTGAATTATTTTTCCTTCTGTACCATCCAAGTCCTACTATATAATGTAGCTTTGGCCGATTTGATTAAGTTCTGACTCAATTTGATCCAACTTTTCTTTGTATTTCCCAACTACATGGGGCCACTAGAGACAATAGTTTTAGATAGAGTTTGCTTCATTAATGCACTGTCTCAGCTCATTCATCTTAATTTTCAGTTTGACAAGAGATAATCTAAATTGTTCTTTTAGGTGAAGAATTATCTCATCTTCTTCTATGTCTTGAGAATTATAAGCCATTGCTTCCTTTATGCACAAAATCATTTCATCAGGAATTACATTCCATAGAATGTCCACATCAACATTGTTATACCTAAAGTATACTCTCAAGGTTTTTTCAATCAGGTCTTGCTCAAAGGAATGTTTTTCTAACCATAAATCTACAATCTTCTTCATCCTATTATCTTCTTGAATCATCATCAGTATCATTCCTTTGCTTAAGTCTCCTTCTCCTAGCTTATCCTTTGTAGCTGAAACCGGTTTGAATGGTTCTGGTTCATCCATAGCAGTGTAACCTTTTGAATCTTTGTCAAATAATTCTAACACCACCATTTCTTTCCCTTTCTTTTTGGCTTTAGACACTACAGGTACCAGAGGAGAGTCTTCAACAAAAATTTTAGCTCTTTTCGGATTCCTTTCTACTTTTCTAGAAGAGGATCCAACCTCTAGAGTTCCCACCGAAGGCGAAATGCAAACTTCACTGAACCTATTTAGTAACTCATTAAAGATTTTTTTGTATTCAACATCACAAATATTCAGAGTATTGTAGTATCTATAAATTTTCTTGCATACTGGTTCATCTTCCTTCCACACTACATTGTTGATCTGGGGCAAGCATTTTAAGAAATACATCATATGGCATATAACTAGAGTTTCAAATTTGAATGCATAATGTGTTTCCTTTTTTAGTTGAACATTCTCCATCAACTGGTCTTTTAGTAAGCCACATAAGTCAAAATCTTCTTCTTCTATAATCATCTTGTGCGAGATGTAGACTATGGCTACCGAAGCAGATCCTTCTCTATTCCTAAAGAATATTTTATAGGAAATTTCATGTGCAATATACCATGTAATTGGATCATTAATTGTTGAAATCACCAAGGCTCGCTAGTCACTAGTTACATCGGTTAGGGTTTGAAATTTCGTATTCCAAATTGACTTTTTCTTTTGCACTTCTCTAAAATCACACAACCTTGTTAAATTCTTAATTACCTCATTTGATATGTAATAGGGTTTATCAAAGTTAAAACATCACCATTCAATTGGTTTAGGATGAATTTGACAATTTCCACATTTGCAAAGAATGGGAATTCATTCCAAATATCAATATTTTTGTGCTTCTTTCCATCAAGCCTTTCCAATTCATTTCCAATCAATGAATCCCTCACATTCCTAATTTTGTCACTATTGTATTCATCTAAGTTTACAGTTCCCTTGATTTTCCCTATTTTTCTTTTTGTACGAAATGAATACTGAAAAGACATTCACAATAATTTGAAAATAGTTGATGGATTCACCTCCAAAATCTTCTCACACCTTTGATAGTTCACCACAAAGCTCTCATTCAATTCTTCAATGATGCATGGTGACAAATGAGATTTCCAAATACCCCTTTTATAAATTTTTGGACATAACCCTTTTAACTACATTTAATATTTTTCCCTAGGAGTTTCGGTAGCTCTGTTTTCTCAGACAACAATAATAAGATCTATTTGTGGATCTTCTTATTTCACAAATTATTAATCAAATATTATCTTCACACTTAGAGACTTCTTGCACATATTACTAATGATTTCCTACATTCCAATACAATTAATTGACATGGGGGACAAATGGTTTTCAAGAAAAACTCCCCCTAGGCCAATGGCCTGAGATCAGTTCCAAGAGGAATTGTCAGATGAATTTTTAGAAGTAGTTTCTAGTACAAACTCGTTCACTCCCTCACATTCACTTTTCTTCACCCATGTCTTCTTCATTTGATCCCTTATCTCTTCTACCAACACTCTTTCTTTCCCTTTGTCGTTTATCTGCAGGTTTCTTCCTTTGTATCCTGAACCTCTCCTATCCATATTTATGTTCTGACAGAATTTAGCAATGTGACCAATTTTGTTGCAATTGAAACATACATGATTTCTTTGTTTGAATCCATTCCATTGATTTCCTCTAGATCTGCATTGATTAGCAATATGTCCAAATCCTCCACAAGTATACCATTTAAAATTCTTTGTTCTAATAAAGTTGTTTCACATACCTTTGCATTTAGTTGATTTATGACCAAACCTTTTGCAATTAAAACACCGACCAGGAAATGATAGACCATGTGAATTTTCTTTCCTTCTACACTGAGAAGCCATATGACCAAATTTATTGCAAACAAAGTAGTGACCATTGAATTTTTGTGCATTAGGCTATCTTACCAGATGTCTTCTACCTTCATTCACTTGATTTCCTTCCTTTAAATTCTTCTATTCTAATCTAGAGCTTTCTCCCTTTTCGTATCCAAGCCCACTTCTCTCATATGCATCTCTCTTACCTTTAGTCAGCTCATCAAGTTTAGCAGAACTTATCTTGAACCTTTCTTTGTACTCATTAGCATTAGAGAGTTCTCCATTGAGAATGACTAACTATTTTTCAAGTTCTTGTTCATGATCTTTGGATTGTTGTAGTTCCATCTCCAATTGAAAAAATATTCTATTAGAAGTTTGGTATGGACGATTCAAAGCTAGTTGGTACACCCATGGCGATTGCATGTAAGTTGACACAAGATAATGATTCTCCTAAAAAAAATCAGACTAGATACAGATCCATGATTGGTGGATCTCTCTATTTGAATCAAACTAGACCTAATATCATGAATGTCGTATGCATTGTTGCGAGATTTCAAGCTGATCCTAAGGAATCTCATCTGATCACTGTGAAGAGGATTTTTAGATAGTTGAAGGGGACAGTTGATTTTGTCCTATGGTATCCTAAAGATGATGACCTTACTTTGAGTGCCTATACTAATGTTGATTGGGAAGGAGATGTGAATGATAGAAAGAGTACTAGTAGTGGTGCATTTTTCTTGGGAAAGAAGTTGATTTCATGGTTAAGTAAGAAGCAGAATGTCATTTCTTTATCTATTGTAGAGGCAGAATACATTTCTACTGCTAACAACTACACTCAATTATTGTGGATTAAGCAGATGTTGAAAAATATCAAAGTTGTGTATGATGAACCAATTGCTATATTCTATGATAATTCAAGTACAGTTAACATTTCTAAGAATTTGGTGTTACATTAAAAAACCAAGCATATATCTATCAAGTTTCACTTTTTGAGAGAGAAGGTGAGTGAAAAGGAAGTCAAATTGGAGTATGTGTTGGACTCAAGGAACACTAAGTGGGGGGGTGAATCAGTGTTCAACATAAAATTTTAAATAACAAATTAGATCTATAATTATTCATATCACATAAGAACAAATAAAAATGCAACCATAAGAAAGAGTACACATTACACCATAACACCAATATTTTTGTGTGAAAACCCTGTTAGGGAAAAAAAAACAATGGATGTTAGTCCACAATTATACCCTGTTAAAAGTGTAATAAGAAACAAAAGGGAATGCACATGCATTTAGGCTCACTGTCTAGAGCTCACTACTCAAAAGAAAAGAAGGATCACTTCCTTACAGAATGTTTTGATTACAAAAAAAAGATGAACTAAGAAAATATCTTCTTCAAAGCCTGATTATAGTTCCATTAAAGTTCATTTATCATATTCTAACCTCCTATCAGATTCACACTTTTCTGCACCTCTTCTGCTATGTTCTTTTCTACTCTGCTCTGCTTACATTCACTCATAGACCATACATCAGAGTGTAATTGATTTTATAATGTTTGCACAATTCAAAATGCACCCAGACACACACACAATGACACTCACACACTCCAAATGATACACATATATATCCACTACTTAAAAATTTCATCCATATGTCGAATTGAACAAAATAATGAAATATTCTCTAATAGTCGGCTCAAGCACATATACTATTTAATGTGCACCTCCCAAAAGTCAGCTAAGACTTAGTTGGGACCCAAAACATAATATTCAAACCAAAATAATTATATTTCATACATTTGCATATATTCACAACACAAGTCGGCCTTCAAGAACAAAATGAACAGAAAAATAACTATGTCAGATCTCTTGAACATAGAATAATGCAACATCACCAAGGTTATACAACACGATGACTAGGATTCCAAAACACTTTCTGCAAGATCCACAATGTAAAACGATCACCTGGTGAGGCATTTAGATCAATAAACTGACCGGATACCTTGTTCCTTATCTGCTAATCTAGTAAAACATTGATCTTCATTTTTCTTGCCAGAATGAACAAATCCAAAACTGTGAACCTCATTAATGACTTAGGTTGCCATCAATGACAACACTAGAAGTCATACACAATCTCCTCAAGCCATATTCCAACAGTATGTGCCCACTAAGGAACAAATTGAAGATATATTTACCAATCTGTTACCTAAGGATACTTTTGATTATCTTAGAGGGAAGCTAGGGGTGATTATCCTTCCCCTGTCGAAGATGCAGATCGTAAAGCATCGGTCACATGGCATCTTCGCCGATTCGCATGGTCCCGATTGATGTTGTGGTGGCTACTACCGGGGGAGGCGGTTAAGTGTTTAAAAATATGGTTAAGAGCTTGCGTGGCTGGAGAATAATATGTGTTGGTTAAAGGAATTGGAATCTGCATGTTTGAAATTTACCATCAATACCAAAAAGGAGGGAAGAATTATTTGAGATATGCATTGTCTCAGCGGAGTTACCGGCACCGGTAAACTCGCCAGCGCCTATGAAATTATCTCGCTAAGTTGCTTATATATTAAAGATATTGAAAAAATTATGGCATAAAAAGATTCGCGAGGAGTTGTGGAAGCCAGTAGGTAGAGGAACTCAATAGGCCGGTATAGCAAAATATATTATTGATGATGATGAATTAAAGGCGTGTTTCTTCTTGCGATTATGTCTAGTTTATCCACATGGTTTAGAGGTTATGAAAGATTTGATTGAGTTTGGTATACACGTGAACTAACCATTGCTCTATTTCTCTAGTTGGTGTTCCTGAAAGAAGATGATGTGATTCTAGTAATTTGAGTTGTTGTGGATGCTTCTGTGGTGATTCATGATGCTTGTGGATGTTTCAAGAATTTTCTCTATCAATTTTGTTGGTCCACATTGATCGTTGTGCTCATGATTGGTGATTTTATTTTGTGAGTTCGTGTTTT
>VDFB02129922.1:0-17527 GCA_007258455.2 Sequoia sempervirens
TGTGTAATAATGTCAAGAGTAAAGGAATCTTGTTTTAAATGAAGATCATCTACATGTCCATACAAAGAAAGCATCTCATGGGTAGATGGAGGAGTATGTTCTATGTGGATGTGATCATCATTTATGACATCTTATATAGATAGGAGAGTGTCCATTAGATCATTATACTATTTTGGAGATATGAATTCTTGATCTTGATTAATTTTGGAATTGCTTTCTACATGCTTTGGATCAAGTTCTTGACATGGGTCCATTTCAAAGGATGGATTTCTTATAAAGGGTTCTTGGATATCTTCATTAGACATGGCAATTGGCTCAATATCTTCTTGATCTTTGAGTGGAATTGGATCAAATGTTGAGTTGAATATTCCTTCAATATCTGCAACCATAAGACTGAAGGATGTCAATATGTCTTGAAAAGGACCATTTCTAGACTTTGGTGAAAGATGTTGATCATGCTTTGGAATGAATTTTTGAGATATTTCCTCTAACTCACTTGGTGATTTAGAGACATTTTCAACATGGTCATTGGTCAAATCCTAATCATTGTCCACATTTTGCAACTTAATAGGCTTCGGCGACTTGAGCTACTTGTTAGGCTTCTTGTTATTGTAACAATGCTTGGGCTTGAGCCTAGGTGGCTTGTTATTGCTGGAGGGCCTTTCGGTAGGCTTGGTAAGCTCTTAGCACTATACTGCACTAGCTTTCCATATTTTGTTTCAGTGGTAGTGGTGGTGGATTTGGAATTGTGCTAAATGTAGTGACGCATGGTTGAGATACGTTTGGAGTGATCATAGTGATTGGTGCAATTAAAGTACTAGGTCCTTGGGAGAACACATTTTGGGGTGTTGGGATCAATGTTATTGCTTAGTTAGATACCACCTGAAGCACCATAAAATCTGCAAAACTCTAAAACCTCAAACATGGGTTAGTCATGTGCAAATTCCTCAAATGCTCCTATGAAATAACATGCAAATGCTTGACAAAATGTAACCAATAAAAGGATTAAAAGACATCTAAAGGAATAACATGTACCTATTCCATATTGGATTGGTGTCAAATGTGCCAATGACCCTTTCCCAATCCTTGCTAAAACTCAAATGATGCAATGCAATAGTGATGGGAAAAATTAGTTCTCAATTGAAGAGAGTAAATTTGCATGGGAGTGTGGATGGATTGATGAAGAATGAGGCCTTTCATTTATAGATTTTCAAGTCAGAAGAGAGCTCAAAATAGAGCAATGTGGGATAATGATTGGACCAATGAGATGAGGCCACTTGTCACATTATGATAGGTTGTGGAATGTGCAAGTTTTAACAATGTGCCTTAAGAGGGGAGATTCAAATTTGAATTTGTGAATTAAATGTTGAGAGGGGACATGTAAGAAAGAAGCTATTACATGTTGAGGGGACAAACTAATTTGTGTTCATATTCAAAACTTGAGGGAATATTCCATTTTTATGCCAAGTTGAAAGAAAATGATGAATTTATAAATGAATTAAAAATGCTTTATTGGTGCAAGGGAAAAGCTAGAGGATGTGGGATGGGTGGTTACAATAGGTTAATCAAGATTAGATTACCTTAGGTGATGATTATTATTGATTTGAACCAGTCTTGACTTGAATACTTGGATTTATTTAAATAAGGAGGAGAATATGACTTTTTGAGGATTTAATTAAATAAAGTCTTGATTTATTTAAACAAAGAGGGGAATGATAGGCTTAAAATTTAAATAAAGTTAATTTATTCGGATTTAAGTGGATAATCCTTAGAGATTAAATGAACCTGATTTGCCTATGAATAGATTTAATGAACTTGATTAACTTTTATGAGTGGATGAATGTGAACTTGGTTTACTTGATGAATGGACCTATTTTAATGCATGATGCTAATTTTGCATGTCTACATTTTGCCCCTCTTTGAAGCAATGTATTTGTTGTGTTGGTTGAAAGAATAAACTTACCGCGATCAAAATTCAAAAATTTGTGACTTTTCTGCCCCCAAAATGGAAGTGTAATCAAGGGTTTTCTAAGGATTAGGAGAGTTAGCAATAAACAATGAATAATAATCAAAACCCAAAGATCTTTACGAAACACAAAGGATGTAAATAAAAGAACAAGTATACCTGATCGTCGATACCTCCATGATTACCTTTCGTAATACCTTCTTTCTTGCTGGAGATGTGTTGCCCTCAGATTCATCTTCTTGAGCAATCTAAAATGCCTAAGTCCTACAACAAGATTCGAAGGATTTGATATGCCTATGACTATTGCCAATGCCTATGTCTATTTCTTAAAACAAATGCCAATATTAATCAAATGCCTATGACAAAATATGTGAAACTAAGTAAATGAATGCCTATAGTAATTACGTAAAATGTGTGTCCCTCAAAAGTGAGAAGAAGATGACATTTTATAGAAAAGGCCATTTCGAATGGACGGACGAGATAAATCAATGACAAGAACCTAAAATGAACGATCTAGATTAAACCTGAGAATCCCTAATTAGGGTTAGGGCAAAATCCTTAATCGAACGGTCAAAATAAAATCCATCAACTATGGAGAATAAATGAGGAAATTAATTGAATAAATAAAGATTTTGAAAAATCAAGAAGATAAGATTGCCTGATTTGCAAGATTTGAAAAATCAAAGAGATAAGATTTAGACTGAAGATAAGATTTGAAAAATCAAGAATCTGCCCAATTACTTGATTTTTGGAAGATTAATTACTAATTTGAATTAAAATAATTCAAATGATGGATTTCGAGAGATAATAAATAATCTTTTTCAGATTATTTATCAAAAAGGACTAACAGTTAGGATTGACATGACATTTTAAATAATTTAATTTTATTTTAAAATGAGAAGATCAAGACTGACAATTAAATAATTAAATTTAATTATTTAATTTTAGAAGATACATTCACCATTTAAATAAATTAATCAATTTATTTAATTAAGACAATTATGATGATATTAAATAAATAAATATAATTCATTTATTTAACAATCAGAAGAATTAATGATTGTAAAGGAATTAAATAAATTAATAAAATTTATTTAATTAAAGGATGACTTTAGGATAATTAATGACGATTAATAAATAATAAATAAAATTTATTTATTTAATAACTTAAGAAAAATGACATGAATTAAATTAAATAATTATGAATTATTTAATCAAAGCCAATGTGGATCAAGGACATAATTAAATGTCAAATTATGCTAGGACGAAAGTGGTGAAAATGAAGCTTGTAGGCCTAGGTCATTTTTAGGTGTCTACATTTTGCCCCTCTTTGTCATAATGTCACTTGTCGCATTGTGACAAAAGAAATAAGTAAAAAAAATGCCTAATGCAAAATAAGATGAGGAAGAATGACGAGGAGGGTTATGGTATGCCCCCTCTAGAGGAAAGACGGGTTCCAAGAACATGGGTGTGCTCTCGAAATTGATGAGAAGACTAGAATATGAAGAGACAAAGAAATTTTAGTGCAAAAGACATGAATGCAATGCTTAAATGAGATGGGTGAGAGAAGATGACAAGACTAAAGAAGATGCATGTTAGTTCCTAGACTAAATCCTTCAAAACATTGCCATAGGACTAATATTTATTGCTCTTAATCATCATTGGGCGGTAAAAATGACACAAATGGACAACAAACACAATGGTATGACGTAGACCAAGGTGTGAAAGGTCATCCATTTGAAAAACAGACAGTCACATACAAGGAATGTCCTAACTCATACTAAGGGCGAAGTTGCCCCAGTCTTTTTGTCAAGACAATACACAAGCAGAAAAAGACAAGGACAGATCATGGAACGTCGTTGCTTCTCTAAATCCTGTTTCCAGGACATCCTTGAGAAACTAGTGACATGATTGCCAAAATACAAAAATAAAGTCCCTATCATGATATGTCATTGTTTTTCTAAATCCCAAAATCAGGACCTCACTGAGAAACTAGTAGTCATGTGTGTCAATTGACATGATACGTCGTTGCTTCTCTAAATCCTGCTTAGTGGGATCTCGTTGAAAAACTAATATCATGATAAAAACTAAAAACAAATGCCAAGTGTTTGCCAAGTGCGTCTGGATGCCGAGTGCATTGATGTGTCAATGTAAATTTAAATGATGCCAAGATGACAAATGTCGAAGGTTGCCATATTCAGGAAGGACACATTCTGAATAATGTCGATGTCTAGGAAGGACACATCCTAAAACACCAATGTCAGAGTTTTGTTCTTCAGAAGGACACATCTGAAAGAACATTGTTGTCGAGAGGAATGATCCTTAAGTGTCAGAAAGGATCCCTCAAAAATGTCAAATGATAGGGACGATGCCTAGGAAGGACACATCCTAAGGCACCAATGTCAGAGTTTTGTTCTTCAGAAGGACACATCTGAAAGAACGTTGTTGTCGAGAGGAATGATCCTTAAGTGTCAGAAAGGATCCCTCAAAAATGTCAGATGACAATGCCAATTCCTAGGAAGGACACATCCTAAGGCATAAATGACAGAGGTTATTCTTCAAAAGGACCCATCTGAAAGGTAACCAAGGGTTGATAGTTTGACTCGTTGCGATAATTTGACTTGTTTTGACTAAGTTTGACTTGTTTTGACTGAGTTTGACTTGTGTTGGCCATATGTCGATATTGTCATGATGATATGTGCCGATGAGATTGTCTTGCTATGATAATGATTGTCATGATGAGTTTTGTTCATTTGGGAAAGATTCATGTTGTCTTGAAGACTTTTTGATGTGTGTGCTAGTGTAGTGCCATGAACCCTAATGGACTGACCTAGTGCGGCCTCGGGGGCTCATCAATAGAAGGTCTTGCCTACGTCATACACTCAGAGACCTCGTAGTTCGACACGACCAATGATTTTGTCTTGATGACCAAAGATTGCGTCATGATTTTATTTTGACAAACCTAAAAGGACTGACCTAATGTCTCGGGGACTCAAACGTGAGTCTTGCCTACGTAGCAAATGCACAGAGACAACGTAGTTTAGACAGATGACAAGGACTAATTGACTTGATTGACTTTGACCAGAGATGATAAAGGTAATTTGTGCCTCTCAGCCTAATGTTTTGGTTTGGTTTTCTTCAGGACATTTTATGATTTTTAGGTCTTTTTTTAGGACATTTTGCAATGTTTTACCTTTTTTAGACATTTTATGCATGTTTTGGTCTTTTTCGTGACTTTTGCTACCAAGCTTTTTGGTCTTTCTTCAGGACTTTTTGCAATGTTTTTGGTCTTTCTTCAGGACTTTTTGCGATGTTTTTGATCTTTTTTAAGGACTTTTTGTGATGTTTTTGGTCTTTCTTCAAGACTTTTTGCAATGTTTTTGGTCTTTCTTTAGGACTTTTTACAATGTTTTTGTGATCATACGTGACATCCACTGCAGTTGCATGGTAAACATTTTTCCCCCAATCAGGTCTAAGACTTGGCCACTTGCAAGGGATAAGGACAGGATACTGTTGACTTGCTAGACGGACAGTCGTCTGGACCTGATGTCAATCATTTAGCTACTATGACAGGTCGGGTAGGATGTGGTGGCAATTTGCGGAATAGCAGTGAAGATACCTTTCCTCCTAAGCCAAGTTTAGACAAAGTGACAGTAGATGGCAGAGCAATGATTGATTACGCATGGCGCCTGTTTGCCAGGTTTTCACCATGGTACTTGTCCAAAATGCCTGTTTGCCAGGTTTTCACTATTGAACGAATCATTTTTCTCTTTACTATTTTCACAATTTTTTGATTTTTTTGGTGTCACCAAGACGCCTGTTTGCCAGGTTTTCATCAGGGTGATGGTTTTTATCATTTTTCAATTTTTTTGTATTTTATGATTCTCTGCTCCACCCTCTGATGCTATGCGTAGAACTTTCGGAGATGTAAACTATTGATGGGTTCTGTCAACTGTTCCCCATCTGGAGTTGCCAATTGATAAGCTTCGGAACCAAAAGAAGATATGATAATATAGGGACCTAGCCAGTTTGGTTCAAATTTTCCTAGCTTTTCTTTGTCCTAGCTTGGTTCTTGGATTCTCGATAGAACCAGTCACCAATGTCAAACTTTTCCGACCATAACCCTTTTTATTGTAGTCATAATAAAGGGGTTCGAGCATGCTTCTTGGAGATGATTCAGTTGAGTTTTGTCATCTTTCCAAAGATTTCATGTAGGCGCAGATTGCTGTAGTCCTTTTCATTAGTAAGACCCTTCCAAGGGAGACTTGTAGCTAAGGAATTTCGACTCAATGGGTGCAAGGCATGGCTTTTAGCCAAAGAACAAGGGCGACCCGGTGGCTCCCCTCGTGAGGGATACCTAATGCTAGTTCGATAAGCCCACAGAGCAGGGTTAAGTTGTATGTGCTACCAATGCCATTGATAGTCTTTTAAGATCTCGACAATGGTTTTATTTGATGCCTTAGTTTGGCCAAGCTTCCTCATGGGTAGTATGGAGATGAAAAAGGGTGTTGATATGGAATCGCTCACATAACTCACACATAATACCTTGGTTTTTGAAATGGACGTCCGCTTGTCTGGGTGTGATGATGGATTGTGGAAGGCCATACCAACAAATAATGTAGTTAAGAATGAACTTGGATATTTGTTTGTTAGTTATGTATGTCAGGGGGATGGCTTTGATCCACTTTGTAAAATACTTAGTGGCGGTAATAATGAATTTATGGCCGTTGGATGAGGTTGGATGAATCTTACCCACGAGGCTGAGTCCCCATTGAGCGAAGGGCCAAGGAGAAGTGATGGGCCGGAGTTCCTGTGCTGGAGCATGGACCAGATCACTGTGTATTTGACATTTGCGACAAGTCCTGACATATTCAATTGCATCTTTTTCCATTGTCGGCCAATAGTACCCAAGTCTTGTCAGTTTCTTAGCTAGCGTAGGACCACTTGAATGAGATCCGCATATACCGTCGTGTACTTCTCGTAAGGTCATACATGCTTCATCGGTGTCAAGATATCTAAGGAGGGTATCGTCGAAACTACGGTGGTATAGGGTGTCACTAACAATGGCATACCTTGCAGATTTTCTAATGAAGGACTTTCGTTGGTTATTCGACAGGTTCGGTGGGAGGGTGTGAGATTTTAGGTAATCATAAATGTCTTGATACCAAGGAGAGTTGGGACCAACAAGTTCACAAACCATTTCTGATTCTGGGATATCATATGCCGGTATCAAAAGCTGCTCTACTAAGAATTCAAATTGTGGCACATTTTTAGGGACGTCCAAGAGAGAACTAATAGTAGCCATTGCATCAGCTGCCTTATTCTGTGCCCTAGGGATTTGCTCAAAAGAAATCAGTTGGAAGTACGCCCGAAAACTGTCCACCATCCTCTTGTAGGGAAGCAGCTTCTCATCCTTTGTTTCATAGTCATCATTCACTTGGTTGATTATTAACTGGGAATCCCCGAATACAAGCAATGTCTGAATTTTCCATTTGATTGCTAACTTGAGACTTGTGACCATTGCTTCATATTCAGCAATGTTATTTGTACAAGGGAAAGCAATCCAAAATGATTTAGGAATTGAATCCCCCTGTGGTGTGATAAACAATATTCCTGCGCCCGAGCCATGACCAGTATGAGACCCATCAAAATACAATTTCCATGGTGCTGCCAGTTCCGCATGAAAAATGGACTCATCAGGAAAATCAGTTACTAATGGATGAGTGGCTTGAATCGGTGCATCTGCTAGTTGATCTGCTATTACTTGCCCTTTTATTGCCTTGCGCTCAATATATTGTATGTCATACTCGCTTAGGATCATGACCCATTTTGCCAACTGACCTGTTAATGTTGCTCAACTTAGTAGATATTTCAATGGATCAATCTTGGCAACCAGTTGTGTCTGATGACTGAGCATATAGTGTCTTAGTTTTTGGGATGCAAAGACAACAGCGAGGCATGCGCGTTCAATGTATGTGTAGTTCAACTCATAGCCTATCAGCGTGCAGCTAATGTAATAGATTGCCCTTTCTTTTCCTTCGTGATCATTTTGGGCCAGCAATGCCCCCAGTGCTGAATTAGTAGTTGAGATGTATAGAATCAAAGGCTTTCCATGAATGGGCGGCATGAGTATTGGTGTTGACAGCAGGTAATCCTTGATTTGCTGGAAGGCCTCTTGACATTTATCCGTCCATACAAAGGGGACACTTTTGTGTAACAAGTACTGGAACGGGTGGCACTTATCCGCCAACTGAGCTATGAAACGGCGAATAGATTGTACTCTACCCTGCAAATTTCTGAGTTCACTGATCCCTCTGGGCGGAGGCATGTCTATAATTGCTTTGACCTTTGCCGGATCGACCTCTATGCCTCTTCGGGAAACTATGTATCCCAATAGTTTCCCTGATGTGACCCCAAAGACACATTTCTTAGGGTTTAGCCGAACTTTGTACTCTTCAAGTCTCTTGAAAATTATGTCGAGTACTCTCAAATGATCTTTCCTAGTTGCTGATTTGGCCAACAGGTTGTCTACATAATCCTCCATTATATTGTGCATCATGTCATGGAAGATCGTGGTCATAGCCCTTTGATATGTGGCACCTGCATTTTTGAGACCAAAGGGCATGACATTCCAACAGTATGTACCCCATGGGCATGTAAATGTTGTTTTGTGCTGATCCTCAGGAGCAATGCGGATTTGATTATATCCAGAGAAACCATCCATGAGGGATAGCATCTCATGTCCTACGGTTAGGTCCACTATGATGTCAATGTTGGGCAAAGGAAAGTCATCCTTTGGACATGCCTTGTTTAGATCCCGAAAGTCTGTACATACCCGAATCAGCCCATTTGGCTTTGTCACCGGCACTAGATTGGAAATCCACTCAGCATAATCTATAGACCTTATGAATCTGGCATCTAGTAATTTCTTTAATTCAGCCTTGACCAATGAGCAACTTGAGGGTGCATTTGTGCAACTTCGCTGACCGGTTTAGCATTGGGTAATTGCTGGCGTGCATGATGCGTAACCAATTTGGGATCCAACTCGCATGTCCGCATAGGACCATGCAAAGTTGATTTTCTCGTTTCTAAAGAATTTTGAAATTGCTTCTCTCAAGATCTACAATGACGCTGAAAAATAGTAGACCATCTTGGGTCTCTCTCAGCTTGAAATGTTATCCTCTATTGTGTATTCATTGGCATGCCTATTCTCCTGCTGCACGGGAGGTCCTCCATCTTTGGGCACCTCGTAGAGGTTTTCACCAGCAGATATCGCCCTTTATTTTACTATTTTATCGCCAAGAGGTGCCTTTCTCGCTTTCACCTAGAGACGCTTTCATTTTTTGTTTTATTTTTTATTTTTTAAGTACTAGAGGACTGAACCGTCTCACCAAAGTATGCCGCGCAATCCAAATCAATAGTAAATCCTGATCTTTGGTCCCCACTGGGTATGCCCTCGCATAATCCCATGAATTCAGCAATGGCTTCATCATTTTGGAATGTGTCTAGAACTGGCGGTCCTTGTTGGTCCCAATCGACTAGTTCAGGGTAAACTAAAGATATGCCATCATCAAGGCTAGTGAATTGGGGTGAGGATGCAGACAACATGCAGATGGATTCGTTGATGTTGTAGATGAGGTTATCATCATCCAACTCTACATCGGACTCTATCCAATATTCTCCTTCACTAGTGTCATATTCATTGTCGTAATAAGGAGTGAAGGTTTTAGAGCCCTGGTTATCAATGTCGTCTGACACTTCGGATAGATTAGACTGAGGGGGGTCAGATGATGGCTATTGTGTTTTATGAGAAGTGGTACTAGGGCTTTGACTATTTGGTGCCTATTCAATTTTGAATGTTTGCCAAAATCATTGTTCAGAGGTCAATTCCCCTGGTTCGACAAACAAATCATCAAGACAATAGTCACTTAGGGATCGTTCTGAGCCAAATTCCCACTCGTGGGAGTCAGTTTCGGTGAGGGGTTCCCTAGTAGTCTCGACACTGTCAGAAGCATGTACTCGCTCATTTAAAAGTCCAGAGGTACGTCGATCGCCATTGGCAAGTGATCCAAACCCTAATCCAAGATACTTCGGAATTTGAAAAGTTTCTATGGGTTCCCTTCGGCCTGTTTTGTCTTTTCCTAGGCCACTAGTACCATCGTAGCCTTTAGCCTTCATGAAGTCATAACCTTTTCCATATATTTGAACTGGTAATGGGGGTAATGTGACCGTATCCTTATAGATCCATCCTGTGATATCAGAAAGGTCTTCCTCACTCATGTCTCCCCACTTGATAAAAACTGTATTTGGTGGGACTATGAAGGTTTCCTGAGGTTCCATTCGGAAACATGGCCGACCATAGTCCTTGGGAGATCTAGGCATTGTTGTTATGCTGTATGTTGTGTGCAGTTTGAATTCTCCACAGCCAAGGTCCTGGATTTTGACAGTTGATTCAGTCTTAGGGTTAGTGGAAGGTGGTGGTACGGTGGAAGACATGGATGGAGCAGATGTGGAAGATGATGTGAGTGTGGAGGGGTTGATGTACTTGGATGACGAGGAGCCAAGTGCTAGCCATTAATAGGGTACTCGCCGGAGATACCCTAAATTGGTACAATATTGAAAAGGTATTCCGGTCTCCATATATGGCTGCACTTTTGTACCGCCAAAATGAAACCGGTACTGGTGTATGTTTATCGTAACGGCTTTAAAGCGTGATCCATGGACGCCGGGCAAAATGCTATATGGTAGTTCCAAATCCGTGACCGCAGGTTGTGTCTACAATGACCGGTCCCACTCTAATAGGGAGAGAGATAACACCCCTTGAAGAGCGTTCCTCGTCATCGTATGCTTTGATCACTATGCTTTTCGTTGGGTCTACGCACGCATCAGAGAACCCAAGAGCCTTAACCAATTTGAGGGAGCATATATTCAACCCTGCTCCGCCATCTACTAAAACTTGTCTAACTTTGTGCTTGTGGACAAAAGTTTCTATGTGTAATGCATCATTGTGGTTGGTTTTATGTGATGAGTAGTCTTGATCTAAGAAGGTGACATGGTGCTGTGGGTGAGATATCCCACCATAGTTTCAAATTGATTGACATCGATGTCCTTGAACAAACGTAATTTAGGAGAGTTTTATCTAGGATTTTGTACTTCTAAGCAGCCTCGCTGATAGATATTTTGGCGCTGAGAGTTTCCTAGTTGGTCAATGAGATTGAACCGACTCTTGGCTCTAACAAGTTGTGGGGTTGAGACAAGCTCTTGGCTGTTTAGCAGGTTGTGGCTGTTTAACTGACGGGCCCGGTATAGTGATCTTGGCTTGTCTAGGGGGCGGTGGACCAGCTATAGTGAGCTTGCCACTTCACGTAGTGGCATTACACTGTGGTGCTCTCTTGACCGTAATAGTATTGATGTAGTCATTGTCAGTTCTAACATTATTTATTATTGGTCCACTAGAATAATCGTACTTGGCTCGGGCAAAGTTAGCTTGGTTCTATGAACCTGAAGTGGAAGCATTATGGGAACCATGATCCTGCAGTGGATTCTTGTGGATAGTATGGTCTGAGTTGGAGTTGAATTGCGATCCACCCACTTCGATGGTGCGATTTTCGATGAGGTCTTGTATGATGTTTTTCAGTTGTCGACAGTTAGAAGTTGTATGCCCTTTGACTCGATGGTATTCGCAAAGTGCATTATCATTCCACCATGCTGGTTTGAATTGTCCGGGGTCATAAGGTTTGATTTCCGGAAGTTTGATGACCCCATGCTGGATGCATTTCTTAAGGACTTCTTCAATGGGTTCACCTAAATTGGTGTATGTGCGACCCTTAGGAAATTGTCTCATTTGACGATATTGTCCTTGACTGTTTTGACCACTTTGATTGTTTGAAGAAGTATTGGGAAGAGGTGTCAATGCCGTTGTTGGTCTGTTTTGTTGTTGGACCCCTTTCAGGGCCAATACAGGACTTGCAGTCTTGGCATCCACAACACCGTCATTTGTAACATGCTTATTCTTGACCCAATATTTGTTTTTGTCAGCAGGTGGGTTGGTGTTCGTGTTTTTGGGACCATATCTCAGTTCTCCCTTTGCGATAAGGGCTTTCTCAATTTGGACCCCCTTTTCCACTAATTCTGTGAAGTTTGTGCAACAGTGTATTTGCAATGCGAATTTTAGGGGTCCTAGAAGTGTTTGGACAAACATGTCAACTTTTTCCCTTTCAGGAATGTCAATGTGGCATCGACTAGCGAGGCTTCTCCATTTTTGAAAGAATGGAATAAATGTCTCACCCGAGTCTTCTTGCGTGAGATTACACAAGCTAGTAATAGAGGTATCCATGTCAATGTTGTACGCGTAATTGTGTATGAATTTTCGTTTGAGCTCATCCCATGTCTGGATATCTTTTTGAGTTGAGAACCATTCAAGGGCTTGACCTGCCAAACTTTTGGAAAAAAGTCTCATCAAGTATGTTGGTTCGTAAGCGATATCCATACAGTTGGTTGCGAATTCGCGAACATGTTCGATTGGATTTGTCTTGCCTCTATATTTCGTGAAGTTGGGTGACACATATCCTAGTGGAAATGCGGGCATACGTAAGTTCGTGTCAAAAGGGTATACATCCAGGTCATATGATATTTCTGATTTCCTACCTGAAATGTACATGTTTTGCATATTTTTCTCCATATCTCTCATTCTTGCTTTGAGTTCATCTATGGTAGGGTCGTTTACGTTTCCATATGTTGGGTTGCCTGGTACACCATGTGTTCCTGTCTGGTGTGCGTGAATGTTGGTGTACTGTGGTGGTATAGATTGTTGCGGTACGTATGACGTGTGCTGTTGGTATTGGAAGTTGTGATTTGGTGCATGTTGATGAGTGTGAATGTTGGATGAGTATGTTGGGATGTGTCCCCCAGCCATGTGTGCCGTTATTTGGGGGATGTTGTGACCATGTGTGTTATGGTGTATCAATGATGTCATAGGTTGTGTTATTTGACCACCTTGTGTAAATTGCTGATTTTGCACAAGGGGAACGTTTGTGTTTGTACCTTGGGAAGCAATGACATTTGACTGTGTTGTCGTGTTGACATTTTGTTGTTGTCCTTGAATAAAGATACGTCATGTGGCTCCTCCCAAAGGATTGTGTGAAATACCACTGGATGGATGTGTCGAAGTTGTGTTCGTGGAAGTAAATGAAGTTGTCAAGGGGGGATTGTTGTGACTTGATGATGCCCCCATGGCATTTATTGTCGTGGCATTGACTGTCGTGGTATTTGTTGTGGTCCCAAAAGAAGTATTGCTTGTAGTATTTAGAGGTTGACCACTATGAGACATTTTGTTTGCGTTGTTGGCATTGGGGTCATGAAGTGTCAAATTTAGTGTGTTGATGTCAAATCCTTGTGGTAGCTTAGCTCCCTCGCTCAAGAGCATAGCTACGAATCTGTCTCTGTCCTGACGAGCTATTGTTTCAGCAAGCTGATATACCTCTGGGTCTTGTGTCAATGCCTCTATGTTTTCCTGAAGTAATTGACCATTTTCATCTCTTTGCAAGTAGAGTTCGAATGTATTGTTTACTGGAGGTTGATTGTCTTGATTGGTAAATGGATCGTAAAAGGTCCAATTTGGGTCATGTGGAGGACTGTTGACACTAAATGGGGGGTCTTGCCTAAAGTTTTCCATTTGTCTCTTTTGTTTTTGAAGTCTGGTTTCAACCATGAACTGATTTTGCTCAAATTGGAGTGACAACTAAATGCAAGTATGACACTATGTGAAGTCAAAGGTTCAAAATGACGACTTAAAATGATGACTGTTTTTGGATTTTTGTGAATAAGGTATGCGATGTGCATGCAAAGTAAGACAAGGTTATCTAAGCACTTCCAAGCTAGAACTTTGTTTTTGATTTCGACTGCTAAAGGACTTTGTTGGAAATGACAAGTTGACTAGGTCTAAATGACTAGTGAGTCTTCCAAACTAGACTTTTGAGTTGGAAGAGATCTCACAAAAGAGGACACAATGACTAAAAAAGGTTTTTGATAACTTAGTCCAAGAGGGTCTAATGTCGAAAACAATGTTTTTGCAAAGGTGTGCTTAAGATTTGCCTAATCCTAAGTATGCAAGTATGGACCTAGGGACAACGTAATGCTGAATGTATGCAACGAAAATGAATGAGGTATGAAACCTATGGTGATTAATGCAAACTAATGGTCAAGACTTTGAGCAATTTCAAGTTTGGTTTCTGACAGAGTCTTCTTGGTGACAGTTTTTGACAAATAGTGGACAAGTTGAGGACCTCAAGTCTCGAATGTGAAGTTTTAACTTTTTAGTTGCATCTTGGATATGCAAATGCGTTTCAGTAAACTTGAATGTGATTGATCAGAGCGATTGCACTTCAGACATTTAAATGCAGTTTGATAGATGCGAAAAGTTTGTCTTGTTATTTTTGATGGAAAATTTGGTCTGTTTGATGAAAGTTTTGTTTCGAACTATGATAAGACTAGAAAACACTTGACAAACATAGCGTTTTGAATGTAACCAATCACACATAAAATAAGCACAATCCTAAGAAGGCCAATAGGCCAAGGGTTTGTATACTTGGTATAGCCCACCGATATACCCCGGATTGGTGATAAACACCTTTCCTTCTCGAGAGCGGATAACTTAGAATTTTGGTGGCATTGACTCCCCTTCACGGCTCATTAACGTCATTCGAGCACACCAAATTCAGATTCTTTGGGTAATGACATCCCAAGAATTGCTATCTCTACTCAAGGGGATCAGTAGTGAGTGTCTTCGGTCATGATACTGTACCCTGCACTATACCAAGCAACGGCCAATAGAACGGTTGGACACTAAGACAAGAGGTTTTTAATTCGGGCATTTCATTCGTGGGGCGAGATTCATGCGGCGAGAGTCCCCTTTCGGATCCATCTCGTCGGAACCACGCTCGTGATTCTTGGGCTTTCCCCAAGAACCCACTTTTATATACCAGCTGGAAGTCCCTCGGTGTCAGGGTGCTACCGGTCTGAGTCATCCTGGGGTGAGTACTTTTTCCCACCAGAACAGGCCCAAGTTCTAGAGTTAGTAACCGTTTCTCTTACACCTAGGATCGCACGAATGCGCAAGGGGAGAGGATACTCCGATATACCGAATCATGAAAGGTAATTAACAAATAAAGATGGGTCTGGTTTTCTGATCACAAGGTTTTCACCAAGTGAGAGCATACTCACCTACCATCCCGCAACCACAATCAAGCATAAAAGACATGAGTTCGTTTTATAAGCACCAAAATTAAATGTTTGCTAATCTAAGAAAAACAAGCACAAAGTTTGTTTATTCCTTCTTTGACATGCGAATCTGCAAACAATGAATATTAGTAGTCTCTTATGCAATGGTCTTCGACACACGAATAGGGATCGCCACACGCTACCAGAAAAGATTAGTAACAAAAATAAAAAAAATAAAAACTTAAATGAAAACAGCAGACTTGAAATAGTGATAACTTCCTCCAAACTTAACAAAATTTCAAGTGGTAGATATCCATGGAAAGCTAAAAATCTAACCTTCAAAACCTAGAAAATATTTTCTACGATTCTGCACAAAAGGAAAGTTATAGACGAAAGAAAAACGCGGGTTTAAAAATGAAATTAAAAAAAATAGTGATCACTAAAACAGCCATAACTTTGTCAAATCTTAACGAAATTTAAAACCGTTTAATGTTCTGGAAAGCTGAGACCGAGATCTACAAAACCCAGAAAAAGTTTGAAAATATTTTATTCGCCCATTTTTCTGTGCTCAAATGAAGGTGACGGGATTTCGTATGACGTCTTGGCCGTAACCTGCAAAACAGTGAAAAGAAAACAAAAACACACACGAATTTTTCTACAAAATGTCGAGTTCACCAATGTAATCAAAGGAAAATAATATTGTTAAATGATTAGATCAAACAACATTAAAATCCAATGATATAACGAAGCACAATGGAAATCAAATGAAAACGAAAGGGAAATATATCACCAAGAGTCTCCATCTTCCATGCTTCACCTTCGTTACACCTTCTTGCTTGCTGGAAATGTGTTGCCCTCAGATTCGTCTTCTTGAGCAATCTAAAATGCCTAAGCCCTACAACAAGATTCGAAGGATTTGATATGCCTATGACTATTGCCAATGCCTATGTCTATTTCTTAAAACAAATGCCAATATTAATCAAATGCCTATGACAAAATATGTGAAACTAAGTAAACGAATGCCTATAGTAATTACGTAAAATGTCAACCTCTCCCAAAAATGAGAAGGAAATGGCATTTTATAGAAAAGGCCATTTCGAACGGACGGACGAGATAAATCAATGAAATGAACGATCCAGATTACACTTGAGAATCCCTAATTAGGGTTAGGGCAAAATCTTTAATCGAACGGTCAAAATAAAATCGGATCGACGGTGGAGAATAAATGAGACAAATTAATTAGAAAATAAAGATTTTCGAAAAATCAAGAAGGTAAGATTGCTTGATTTGCAAGATTCGAAAAATCAAAGAGATAAGATGTGGACTGAAGATAAGATTTGGAAAATCAAGAATCTGCCCGATTGCTTGATTTGCAAGATTCGAAAAATCAAAGAGATAAGATGTGGACTGAAGATAAGATTTGGAAAATCAAGAATCTGCCCGATTGCTTGATTTTTGGAAGATTAATTACTAATTTGAATTAAAATAATTCAAATTATGGATTTTGAGAGATAATAAATAATCTTTTTCAGATTATTTATCAAAAAGGACTGACAGTTAGGATCGACATGACATTTTAAATAATTTAATTTATTTAAAATGAGAAGAATATGAAATTAGCAATTAAATAATTAAATTTAATTATTTAATTTAAGAGATAAGATTAATTAATTAAATAAATTAATCAATTTATTTAATTAAGACAGTTAGTGACGTATTAAATAAATAAATAAAATTTATTTATTTAATAATCAAGGATAATTAAATGCAGAAAGGGAAATTAAATAAATTAAGAAATTTATTTAATTAAAGAAAGACTTAGACAATTAGTGACGTATTTAATAAATAAATTAAAATTTATTTATTTAATAATCATAAAGAATCAAAGGACATGAATTAATTAAATAATTATGAATTATTTAATCAATAGTCGAATGTGGACCAAGGACATAATTAAATGTCTTACTTATGCTAGGACGAAAGTGGTAAAAATGAAGGTTGCAGGCCTAGGTCATTTTTAGATGTCTACACACTTAGTATGTTTAATTCTGTAAGTATGTATGTACATATATGTCATCTCAAAACAATGTTTACAAAATTTAGATATGCCATCTCAAGAACATCTCAAACTCGTGCCTAGAATGTAGTAGGTCTTCACACCACCTGATATCAAAAGGTACAAGCAATATCAATGAAATCATCAAAACATACATATTTTAATTTATATAAAACTATCTATATATACATAACTCAAGTACCTGCATTTAAAAGTATTCCACATATGTTTGTAGGTTGAATCCAACCATCCTCTCCTTTTTGTTTCAAAGTATGAGATCAATGCAA
>VDFB02129923.1:0-13501 GCA_007258455.2 Sequoia sempervirens
AAAAACGGACGATCTGGGTTGTCTTGCAACAAATTTCTGAGCAAAATCCATATCTCATAAAAATTTTCAAAAAATTTGTCCGTTGGAGCAAGAAAATCAGCATTCTAAAAATAGAAATTGTTCAAGACTTGTCTGCACCTAGGCGAGTTTACAGTCATTCTTCAAGTTTTCTGAAATGGAGTACACTCCTAATGTTTTCAAGACCGAATCAGCTCTCTATCATGATTACATCAAAACAGCTGAGACAGATTTGTATCATATCAAGCCGGTGTTCGATTTACACGCTATGGAGAGCGCAGGCAACACCTCAATCAAAAACCTGGGACATTCTGGACTCCTCGCAGCAGCGTCTATTCCTATAGCAGTCCAGAGTCTTGAGTTCGTAATCGCTTGCATCAAGCATTACAACCCGGCTACAAGGGAGATCCAGTCAGCTGATGGCAGATTAATTTGCAGTCTGAAGCCTAATATGATCGAGAAGTGTTTTTCCATTCCCCCATGGCCTGAAAGCATCACTATCTCAAAGGGTGAATGTGAAAGTATATGGAACATGCATAAGGAAAAATACAACAAGAAGATTGTAATGAAGTGAATGAAAGAAAAACATAAGACTCTGCCAAGTCACACTTCCATGATGCCTGCAAAGTTTGAGAAAGCGGCTAATGAGGTCGAAGATTTCTTGAGATCTATTGCAGATGCTAAAGATATTCTAGAAAAGCAGTGCTTTACCATTGAGGGTATAGATGCACCGAACTGGGACATGTTGATGTGGTTTTTGTGACCATACCAAACAGCAGAACAAAATAGTTTGGGCTACTCCGTTCTCTCTTGATCAAAGTATTCCATGCGCTAAGATTGCGAGAAAGTTCGCATGTTCAACTCCAAGGTTCCTTAAGTGCGAATAGACCCAGTTTGGTTGATGTGTATTGCTGTGTTCGTGCGAGGGGACTTACACAATTGTCCAGATTTCTTGCAGTTAGCAGCTAATGTATGATTTTGAAGGGGATTCTCATGTGTATGATTTGGCAATGTGGTTCTTTTCCTAAAACTAATCAGAAAGTGCGGAAAGTAAAAGGGAAAGGGCCTAAGAAATTTGTACTCTATTCTAAATGCAGGGTATATGGGGCTTCGTTTCAATAGACTTCAACCAGATTACTTAGCCTCCGCTTCTGACAAAATTCTCAAAGAAAATCGGTGTAATCTTCAAAGGATAGCAAAAGATGTTCAAATTATGACTTAACATGCATACAATTCATCACAACGACGCATATAAGCATATAAATCACAACCGGTTAAACTCAATGTAATGTCCAAATGAATTAATAAGGCGAACTTATCACAATGAAATATTCCCCATTAATTTTTTCCCAAAATTAACATTCAAATCAGCAACCAAACACTGATTAGCGTTAGCTCCAAAATGTAAACTAGCAAAGAAGATAACTCTAACCAAGAATGTTCACCAAGATCCCAATGTGGGCGAGGTGATAGCATATGGTCAGAGGATCATTAGGCATAAACAGAGCTGAAAGTACAATTCATCTGCTGGTGCAGGCATCCACAAGCGGTGGGAATACTCCACTTATTCAATGGGTGAGTTTACAACAATTATTAGGCGGCAAGCCAGCCTTTAAATCCACTCTTCCACTTATTAACGTGGGGGGAATACTGTCCACACAACCACTTATAACGTGGGGGGAAATTACAAACAAGATATATGTTTATTCTAAAACTCAACCACTCAATTGTGGGAGTGTAAAACAGATATAAAATTGCAGCAAGTAAAGGAAGAGCTGTTAGTACTACTAACTAGCTTTACAAAGAATAAGAACAGCTGCAAATAGAATAGATAAGCTTTTAGAATGTTCTTTATCCACACTGGCGGTAAACCATCCAGGGGTACTTAATGTGAGAAATAGAAAATAATTGCAGCAATAAAGGACTGGAACAGTACTACTGTTTACAGTCTTACAATATAGAAAGAGAGCTGCAAATTACATCAATATTACAATGTTTTCAAAGCACCAAGATTCTGAATGATTCCATGATTATTAGTAGCAATTATTGATGAAGAAAGGACTGAAAATTCAAACTGAAACAAGTCTGATATAAATCTGCAATTCTGGAAATGAATAACCAGCAACTATAAGAATTAATTAAATGCTCATAACTTCACCAAAATACCTCCGAATGGCGTGAAACGAAGTGCAATGAACCTCTGGAGGATAGGCACCCATGACAAGATGAAGAAACAGCCTCAAAAGTCATCCATTAATTTATGGCACAATTCTCAATTCTCTACAGATGGTACGACTCTTGAAAAGGGCGATTTAGCAATAAAAAATCAAAGACTTGGAAATAAATTCCAATCTCTTGTGGAAGGGGTCGCCTTGGGTCTAGAACCACTTTGCAAACATACCCAGAATGATATTTAATTTGCTCAAAAAGTTGTCAACAAAAAACACTTTCAGCCATGATAAACCAGCAACATAAAAATTGGAAATATCTCACCAAAACTCTACAATAATGCTCAATATGTACTTCTGGATGAAGCACACTCTCAGTCCACCACCTAGGGAACCATAGTTTCAGGCCCGAAGAGTGGAGTAGATTTGCTAAGCTAACCCTTAGCCGGATTCTGGATTTCAAACCAGCTGCATAACGCTATATTTTTCCCCAAAGATAATCAGCTCTTCAAACAGCAGCAATATATAAGCTTCAATTGGCAAATGAAGCAACAAGAGACTCTTCAAATTCCAAGAAGTTGAATCACTTCAACTCCCAAAAGGAATGCCACTTTAAGCATTTCACTTTTTGAAATAATAAAATATTAATCAACCTCTTTTAGGCACCCAACTTCACTTTGCAACAATAAAGCATTTAATAATTCATTAAATGCACCATTGACCCCTTAATGACCCCCTTTTAAAAACAACATGAAGTGATCATTCCTAGGCTTGGGGGTACAACTGAGAAACATAAAAATGACTAAGTATAAAACTTAATCCATGGAGATAACCAAAGCCAAACTGAAATTGAAGGATAGCAAAATGACTTGAGCTGAATTGCTGATGATGCTACTGCCAAAATTAGACTTACTAAAAATAGCCAATTGCTATAAATAGTAAGTTCACATCAAAACAACAGAAAGCCAAACTGAACATTGAACTGCAAAGGATTGAACTGTTGTTAGACAGATACTGCCAAAAGATAGACTTGCTAAAATAGTGAACTGCTATAAATAGTAAGTCTGCACAACAACCTCAGAATGCCAACTGAGCAGTATCTGAAAGAGGAAACCCTAATTTTCCACCTCAGCTTAGCCTACGGATTTCCGGAAATAGGCTAAATCCAAATGAAGAGTGTAGGGCCAAAATGGGACCATTACAGTCCGCCCTTCCCAAAATTGCTTGTCCTCAAGCAATGCCATCACACTCCAAAGAAACAATTTGATTTTTACCATGCCAAATAGGATCCCAGGGTCCCAAATCATCCTAGGAGAAGGATAGCACCAACTGATGTAAGCACTGCACTGCTGGATGCCAACACAAGAAATCACTAGATTAAAATTAAAGTGAAACATCATGGGAATAAATTCTAGAAGACCATCATTGGCTTCATCATCTTCAACTGTGGAATAGAAAACCCAAGTGATACCAGGATTCCAAATCTTTCTCAGGAACACCGTTCCTCTAATCCGTTGTGCTACTCTGATTAAAACAATTGAATACTCAAAGTGGATCAACATGTCACAATCCACAAAAGACAATGCACCAAACATGTTAGTGCCCGGGTTCCATATCAGTCTGTAGGACCTCCAAATCTTGTTGTCATAATTCTGATCAGCAACAAAAATATTTTCAAACATGCTTCTAAACCAATGCCAAAACAAGAGCAACACTCCACACTCCATCCCTATCCAAGAGGATGCACAATGCTTCCTTTGAAGCAAACTAATTTCACTGAAAGAACTCCAAGAAATATTCACATGTCTCACATCAAGAGTCTCAATTTGACAAATCAAATCAGCTAATAACTCGCTGTCCCAAAAAGTAATTAATGACTTGGTACCACAAAATTCATTGTCAACCATCAATGAACAACCCATACTTGAACTTTGACCATACTGAAACATTCCCTTGCTCATTTGTGACAGAAATTCAATCCAAATAGGAGGTGGAGAGGCCTGGAAATGAAATAACCAGCTTTCTAAGAGGTCTGAAATAATCATCTTGAGATCTGATTTTTGGAAAATCAGCATCCAAGAAGACAAACAGCAGCTGCAACACAAGAATTTTTTATCAAAATGAGCATAACTGCTCATGAACCACACTGGTGGCACCTTTAGCAAGAGACCCCATGCCACCACAAACCAACTTCTGATCATATTTTCTTCCCAGAACACCAATGTATGATCAGAAATAAAGAGGCAATGACATAGAAAGAAGGGAGCAGCAAACATAAAACAGAATTTTTGACACTTATCTCTCCATCCAACCTTCTTTTTATGCATTCCATTCTTCAAAAGAAAATGCTTGAGATCCCAAACACTGATTTTCAATTGAAGACATTTTCCAACACATAAGCAAATGGTCACAACTACACTCTGAATATTATATGCTGGTCTATCTATTTTGAAATTACCTTCTTCCCAAGTAATGCCAGGATCCCAAACTAACAACCATGAAGAACCACTTCTCAAACTGATAATTGCTCTCACACGAATCCTTTGATTCACTCGTTCCATCTGCAATGCCACTTCTTGAAATTCCAAGAAGTATTCAACCAACCTTTGTTCATTGAAGAAATCAAATCTAGAATCTTGTGATATGACTTGCCGGAAAGATTCGATGAATCCTTCATCAAATACAATTCTGAAATCTATCACTCTAAGAGAAGATGGTGATGAACTAAAATCTGATATGAGTCTCACAAGCATCCTCATCAAAAAATAAATTAAACCTTCATCAACAAACCCATCAACTCTTTGTTGATGAACAATAAGAATGCCTTCATTTCTTTGTGTTTCAAGAGTTACCAATTCTTGCTGAATGGTTGCACTAGGAGCAGTAGTAGATTCAACTTCGTGCAACTCACGTATTAACTCTCCAATGCTGGAAGACAAACTCAAATCCCCTTCTTCAGTAATCTCTTAAGCAATTTCTTCGTCATTTTCAAAAAGAGGATTTACATAAACCTTACTAGAACCTTCTTCATACAAGAGATTGTCAAAAGCTTGATAAGCTTGAGAATTTGAATGCTTTGGTCTCTTAGGACAGCATTCCAAATCATATGTTTCTTGTATGAGATCAAACTCATCAAGAATTTCTTGAAGCTCCTCTGCTCTTCTTCTATTTTCTTGCGCCCATGAATATTGAACAGCAGAAATCTGATTCTCTGCTTCAATTAGAGTCTCATGCACTTCTTGCAACTTTGTTTTGGTAAGCTCATGCCACTCCAATGCCTTGTCAGCAATATTGGCCACTAAGTCTTTGTCACGAATGATGTGCAAAAGACTAGATTTAATTTCCTCCAAGGCAAATTTAATGGACTTCATGTCATCAATAGAAATGCAACATACAACTTCTCCCCTAGGCACATCATAAATCATCTGTTCTACATGTCTATGAATTCTATCAAGATTTGACAAAATTTGAATTCCATTATCAGCAATGTGTGAACTTGAGCTGCAATCATTATATATTGGCTGAGATGATGTAGAACAACTTTGATGGATAAAGATTTCAAAAATGGTTTGAGTTGTACTCCTCAACTTGTCTCGCATGTGATGAACACTCTTCATCATTCCATCCATAGTGCCTTCCAATTCCTTAGCTTTTTGTCTTAGCTTGATTTTCGGTGAAGAAAAATCTGCCTTATAACTACTAGAAACTTCACCTTCCATGTTGTCTCCTACACATGATTCAAAAGAATTGATCAAATCAACTTTGAAGTGGGAAGAGACTTCATCTTCCTCTTTCTTCTTCTCCTCCTTGACTTGACTTTCAAACCAACATTCTCTAGAATTGTGAAGAAGCAAATTGCTGATTGAACACATATCTTCTACTAATCGAACTTCTCTTTCATTTGGATCTACACTTATGGCCTCTTCATGCATCTTTGTTTCAACTTTTGTTTCCAAAAGTTTTTTCTTTGAATCTTCAACATGAGGCTTCTTAACACAAGTCAACTCACTGTTCTCCTCTGTAGAAAACAAGAGTACCTCACTAGTCTTCAAGGCTTCCACTGACACATTACATTCTTTTACAGAATGCTTGGATGAGTGCAAATCCGTAGATACCCCTTGAACTTTTGCAATGTCTTCAAAGGGATTCCAACTTTCATCCTCCTCTTCAACTTCGGAAATCTCCTCTTTGTTCACAACAGTCTTCTTCAAAAATGGTTTCAACTTATCTTCACATTGACTGAAAATTTCTTTAACTAACAAATCAACAGTGGGAGAAATCTGCTCTTCACGTTTATAAGCATCCAAGAGAAGATTTTGGACACTTTCAGGAAGACTATCAGCTTCTTTAATTGTAGAGATTAGAACATTCATGACAGCTGCAAGCATACTCTCTTCTTGCTCACTCCAGGTCGAGGTGAAAAGATAATTAAACAAGTGATAAATCTGATTCTCCATCTCAAATTCTATCAATAAGATGCAAGCACCAACTTCAGAAAATGTTTTTAAAATAGCAGCTCTTCTTGGAAACAAGCTACTACCAGTTTCATCCAAATCTTGAAAACATTCCACTATCATCTTTAATATGATCTTCATAGTTTCATCATCATAGGGCAACTGGGGAATTACAATTCTCATTATCTCCATAAAACAAGAAGAAATCAGCAACTTGGTCTCTTCATCAGGATGCCCCAACCAATAGGGCTGATTCAAAGAATTCACTACAGGAGCTAGTGCCAACTCCATTATCTCTGAAGGTGATGGCTTTACTTGTCTCAAACATTGTTCTAACAAATGAAGAATATTCTTTTCATTTTCTCTTGACTGAAATTCTTTACCAAGTCTCTTTCCAACCATATACAATGCCTCTGCCAATTTCATCTCTTCTTCATTAGCCATGCCTAATTTCCAACTTTTGGATACCACAAGGAGCTGAACTAGAATCTGCTCTAACTTTCGATGTAGTACCGGAGATATCTATCACTCAACTGCCTAAACATGAAGCACTGATCCACAGGATGGCAGGATCTTCTGCTCTGATACCACTGAAATATTCCCCATTAATTTTTTCCCAAAATTAACATTCAAATCAGCAACCAAACACTGATTAGCGTTAGCTCCAAAATGTAAACCAGCAAAGAAGATTACTCTAACCAAGAATGTTCACCAAGATCCCAATGTAGGCGAGGTGATAGCATATGGTCAGAGGATCATTAGGCATAAACAGAGCTGAAAGTACAATTCATCTGCTGGTGCAGGCATCCACAAGCGGTGGGAATACTCCACTTATTCAGTGGGTGAGTTTACAACAATTATTAGGCGGCAAGTCAGCCTTTAAATCCACTCTTCCACTTATTAACGTGGGGGGAATACTGTCCACACAACCACTTATAACGTGGGGGGGAAATTACAAACAAGATATATGTTTATTCTAAAACTCAACCACTCAATTGTGGGAGTGTAAAACAGATATAAAATTGCAGCAAGTAAAGGAAGAGCTGTTAGTACTACTAACTAGCTTTACAAAGAATAAGAACAGCTGCAAATAGAATAGATAAGCTTCTAGAATGTTCTTTATCCACACTGGCGGTAAACCATCCAGGGGTACTTAATGTGAGAAATAGAAAATAATTGCAGCAATAAAGGACTGGAACAGTACTACTGTTTACAGTCTTACAATATAGAAAGAGAGCTGCAAATTACATCAATATTACAATGTTTTCAAAGCACCAAGATACTGAATGATTCCATGATTAATAGTAGCAACTATTGATGAAGAAAGGATTGGAAATTCAAACTGAAACAAGTCTGATATAAATCTGCAATTCTGGAAATGAATAACCAGCAACTATAAGAATTAATTAAATGCTCATAACTTCACCAAAATACCTCCGAATGGCGTGAAACGAAGTGCAATGAACCTCTGGAGGATAGGCGCCCATGACAAGATGAAGAAACAGCCTCAAAAGTCATCCATTAATTTATGGCACAATTCTCAATTCTCTACAGATGGTACGACTCTTGAAAAGGGCGATTTAGCAATAAAAAATCAAAGACTTGGAAATAAATTCCAATCTCTTGTGGAAGGGGTCGCCTTGGGTCTAGAACCACTTTGCAAACATACCGAGAATGATATTTAATTTGCTCAAAAAGCTGTCAACAAAAAACACTTTCAGCCATGATAAACCAGCAACATAAAAATTGGAAATATCGCACCAAAACTCCACAATAATGCTCAATATGTACTTCTGGATGAAGCACACTCTCAGTCCACCACCTAGGGAACCATAGTTTCAGGCCCGAAGAGTAGAGTAAATTTGCTAAGCTTTCCCTTAGTCGGATTCTGGATTCATTCCAGCAGCATAGCATTATATTTTTCCAAAGATGTCTGCGGCTCTTGGGCAGCAATGTATAAGCTAATTGGCGATGGAAGCAACAAGAAACTCTTCCGTTCCGAAGTTGAATCGGCACAGCCTAAAAGGGAATGCCACTTTAAAACGTTTTCGCTTTTGATAATAAAATATTAATCAACCTCTTTTAGGCATCCAACTTCGCGCAGCTTGTAATAAAGCATTTTAATAATTCATTAAATGCACCATTATTCATGATTTTTAAAAACAACATGAGTGATCATTCCTAGAAGGTGAGGTACAGAAGCATAAAATGACTAAGTACTTAAAAACTTAATCCATAGGGCCAACTGCAAAATAAGCTGGGCCGAAGGATAACAAAATGACTTACGAGGCTAGAGATTTATTTGATGATGCTCACAAAAATTAGACTTACTAAAAATAGCCAATTATATAAATAGTAGAGTTCATCAAAAACAAACCAATAGAACATTGAGCGCAAAGAGGATAGGCTAACATTAGGCAGTCTTGCCATAATAGACTTGCTAAAAGCAGTGAAGCTGCTATAAATAGTAAGTCACACTTTCCCTTCTTTCTCGAGATATGGCCCGAGCAGGTATACGAAAAGGAAACTAATTTTTCCACCTAGAAGCAGCCTCTACAGTTTCGAATAGGCTAAATCCAGATGAAGAGTGTAGGGCCAAAATGGGAACATTACAGTCCGCCCTTCCCAAAATTGCTTGTCCTCAAGCAATGCCATCACACTCCAAAGAAACAATTTGATTTTTACCATGCCAAATAGGATCCCAGGGTCCCAAATCATCCTAGGAGAAGGATAGCACCAACTGATGTAAGCACTGCACTGCTGGATGCCAACACAAGAAATCACTAGATTAAAATTAAAGTGAAACATCATGGGAATAAATTCTAGAAGACCATCATTGGCTTCATCATCTTCAACTGTGGAATAGAAAACCCAAGTGATACCAGGATTCCAAATCTTTCTCAGGAACACCATTCCTCTAATCCGTTGTGCTACTCTGATTAAAACAATTGAATACTCAAAGTGGATCAACATGTCACAATCCACAAAAGACAATGCACCAAACATGTTAGTGCCCGGGTCCCATATCAGTCTGTAGGACCTCCAAATCTTGTTGTCATAATTCTGATCAGCAACAAAAATATTTTCAAACATGCTTCTAAACCAATGCCAAAACAAGAGCAACACTCCACACTCCATCCCTATCCAAGAGGATGCACAATGCTTCCTTTGAAGCAAACTAATTTCATTGAAAGAACTCCAAGAAATATTCACATGTCTCACATCAAGAGTCTCAATTTGACAAATCAAATCAGCTAATAACTCGCTGTCCCAAAAAGTAATTAATGACTTGGTACCACAAAATTCATTGTCAACCATCAATGAACAACCCATACTTGAACTTTGACCATACTGAAACATTCCCTTGCTCATTTGTGACAGAAATTCAATCCAAATAGGAGGTGGAGAGGCCTGGAAATGAAATAACCAGCTTTCTAAGAGGTCTGAAATAATCATCTTGAGATCCGATTTTTGGAAAATCAGCATCCAAGAAGACAAACAACAGCTGCAACACAAGAATTTTTTATCAAAATGAGCATAACTGCTCATGAACCACACTGGTGGCACCTTTAGCAAGAGACCCCATGCCACCACAAACCAACTTCTGATCATATTTTCTTCCCAGAACACCAATGTATGATCAGAAATAAAGAGGCAATGACATAGAAAGAAGGGAGCAGCAAACATAAAACAGAATTTTTGACACTTATCTCTCCATCCAACCTTCTTTTTATGCATTCCATTCTTCAAAAGAAAATGCTTGAGATCCCAAACACTGATTTTCAATTGAAGACATTTTCCAACACATAAGCAAATGGTCACAACTACACTATGAATATTATATCCTGGTCTATCTATTTTGAAATTACCTTCTTCCCAAGTAATGCCAGGATCCCAAACTAACAACCATGAAGAACCACTTCTCAAACTGATAATTGCTCTCACACGAATCCTTTGATTCACTCGTTCCATCTGCAATGCCACTTCTTGAAATTCCAAGAAGTATTCAACCAACCTTTGTTCATTGAAGAAATCAAATCTAGAATCTTGTGATATGACTTGCCGGAAAGATTCGATGAATCCTTCATCAAATACAATTCTGAAATCTATCACTCTAAGAGAAGATGGTGATGAACTAAAATCTGATATGAGTCTCACAAGCATCCTCATCAAAAAATAAATTAAACCTTCATCAACAAACCCATTAACTCTTTGTTGATGAACAATAAGAATGCCTTCATTTCTTTGTGTTTCAAGAGTTACCAATTCTTGCTGAATGGTTGCACTAGGAGCAGCAGTAGATTCAACTTCGTGCAACTCACGTATTAACTCTCCAATGCTGGAAGACAAACTCAAATCCCCTTCTTCAGTAATCTCTGAAGCAATTTCTTCGTCATTTTCAAAAAGAGGATTTACATAAACCTTACTAGAACCTTCTTCATACAAGAGATTGTCAAAAGCTTGATAAGCTTGAGAATTTGAATGCTTTGGTCTCTTAGGACAGCATTCCAAATCATATGTTTCTTGTATGAGATCAAACTCATCAAGAATTTCTTGAAGCTCCTCTGCTCTTCTTCTAGTTTCTTGCTCCCATGAATATTGAACAGCAGAAATCTGATTCTCTGCTTCAATTAGAGTCTCATGCACTTCTTGCAACTTTGTTTTGGTAAGCTCATGCCACTCCAATGCCTTGTCAGCAATATTGGCCACTAAGTCTTTGTCACAAATGATGTGCAAAAGACTAGATTTAATTTCCTCCAAGGCAAATTTAATGGACTTCATGTCATCAATAGAAATGCAACATACAACTTCTCCCCTAGGCACATCATAAATCATCTGTTCTACATGTCTATGAATTCTATCAAGATTTGACAAAATTTGAATTCCATTATCAGCAATGCGTGAACTTGAGCTGCAATCATTGTATACTGGCTGAGATGATGTAGAACAACTTTGATGGATAAAGATTTCAAAAATGGTTTGAGTTGTACTCCTCAACTTGTCTCGCATGTGGTGAACACTCTTCATCATTCCATCCATAGTGCCTTCCAATTCCTTAGCTTTTTTCCTTAGCTTGATTTCCGGTGAAGAAAAATCTGCCTTATAACTACTAGAAACTTCACCTTCCATGTTGTCTCCTACACATGATTCAAAAGAATTGATCAAATCAACTTTGAAGTGGGAAGAAACTTCATCTTCCTCTTTCTTCTTCTCCTCCTTGACTTGACTTTCAAACCAACATTCTCTAGAATTGTGAAGAAGCAAATTGCTGATTGAACACATATCTTCTACTAATCGAACTTCTCTTTCATTTGGCTCTACACTTATGGCCTCTTCATGCATCTTTGTTTCAACTTTTGTTTCCAAAAGTTTTTTCTTTGAATCTTCAACATGAGGCTTCTTAACACAAGTCAACTCACTGTTCTCCTCTGTAGAAAACAAGAGTACCTCACTAGTCTTCAAGGCTTCCACTGACACATTACATTCTTTTACAGAATGCTTGGATGAGTGCAAATCCGTAGATACCCCTTGAACTTTTGAAATGTCTTCAAAGGGATTCCAACTTTCATCCTCCTCTTCAACTTCGGAAATCTCCTCTTTGTTCACAGGAGTCTTCTTCAAAAATGGTTTCAACTTATCTTCACATTGACTGAAAATTTCTTTAACTAACAAATCAGCAGTGGGATAAATCTGCTCTTCACGTTTATAAGCATCCAAGAGAAGAGTTTGGACACTTTCAGGAAGACTATCAGCTTCTTTAATTGTAGAGATTAGAACATTCATGACAGCTGCAAGCATACTCTCTTCTTGCTCACTCCAGGTCGAGCTGAAAAGATAATTAAACAAGTGATAAATCTGATTCTCCATCTCAAATTCTATCAATAAGATGCAAGCACCAACTTCAGAAAATGTTTTTAAAACAGCAGCTCTTCTTGAAAACAAGCTACTACAAGTTTCATCCAAATCTTGAAAACATTCCACTATCATATTTAATATGATCTTTGTGGTTTCAACATCATAAGGCAAATGGGGATTTACAATTCTTATTATCTCCATGAAACAAGAAGAAATCAGCAACTTGGTCTCTTCATCAGGATGCCCCAACCAATAGGGCTGATTCAAAGAATTCACTGCAGGAGCTAGTGCCAACTCCATTATCTCTGAAGGTGATGGCTTTACTTGTCTCAAACATTGTTCTAACAAATGAAGAATATTTTTTTCATTTTCTCTTGACTGAAATTCTTTACCAAGTCTCTTTCCAACCATATACAATGCCTCTGCCAATTTCATCTCTTCTTCATTAGCCATGCCTAATTTCCAACTTTTGGATACCACAAGGAGCTGAACTAGAATCTGCTCTAAATTTTGATGTAGTACCAGAGATATCTGTCACTCAACTACCTAAACATGAACCACTGATCCACAGGATGGCAGGATCTTCTGCTCTGATACCACTGAAATATTCCCCATTAATTTTTTCCCAAAATTAACATTCAAATCAGCAACCAAACACTGATTAGCGTTAGCTCCAAAATGTAAACCAGCAAAGAAGATAACTGTAACTAAGAATGTTCACCAAGATCCCAATGTGGGCGGTGATAGCATATGGTCAGAGGATCATTAGGCATAAACAAAGCTGAAAGTACAATTCATCTGCTGGTGCAGGCATCCACAAGCGGTGGGAATACTCCACTTATTCAGTGGGTGAGTTTACAACAATTATTAAAAGAGCAAGCCGACGCTTTTGGGCTCCTCTTATTAGCGTGGAATCTTGTCCCACAGCCACTTGCCGCGTTGGGGAAATTACAAACAAGATATATGTTTATTCTAAAACTCAACCACGCAATTGTGGGAGTGTAA
>VDFB02129924.1:0-14436 GCA_007258455.2 Sequoia sempervirens
CTTGTTCTCTCCGCCAACTACGATAATGGTAAAGCCTCCCATTCTACCTATGATCACCAATAGATAAGTTGCAATTATAATAACACATATCACATAAGATCATTAATAAGATTTCTACATCTTATCAAATCAATTTTTTTCTTTGATGGGTATCCATATCATATTCTATATCTCTCATTTTGGCACAAGAAAGGAGGATGCTAACAAATGTTGTGGGGTTTGGATTTACACTTGCTAATTGCATTTTCTTGAAAGTTTCTAAGTGTATTCAACAAATCTAGTTTGTGCATGTCAGGCAATCATGGTATTCCATGAGAACACATTTCTTTGTAGGATTTTATTAAATCAAATAATGTACCCCTTTATGCTTCCATATTTTCATACATTTCTACTAGGGAAATCACAACCCCCTTCTCATCCACTCCATACATTTGTGCACACAAACATGCTCAATCTCGATATATTCCATAACACAAAGGAAATTTTGAGTTTTCTAGGTAGCTACCATACTATGTTGCACTCCCTCTCTCCTCTCCTCTTTGTATTCTCTCACCTCTTATCTCATATAATGAACATCTTATATCCTTTTTTGTTTATGGATATCCATGCCTTTCTATACTAGTCCCCACCAATGCCTATCGTATCCCCATTTAATGAATAAAAATACATGCCCATACCACATATGTAGGCCTTTCCTTCTCTTATCCCCCATAAAGAATAAATTCATGTTTTCCCTTTTGTTCCCTCTTCTTTAGCTACTCACACCTCATTAATTTTCTCCCATATACTCTTTAAATTTATTTATTTAGTTCCTTGCTCCTAAAATGAGGGATGTGATAGAATTGTGATTAGAAATTATAACATCAAAAGTAACAAAACCACTTTTAATCTCCTAATTAAGCTATTGCATTTCTAATTTTTTTTTATTTTTATTTTGATGTGACTAATAATTATGAGATCAAGCTCCTAATTGGCCCTATCTCGCTCACTATTTTGTCTTTGCATATGAAATCTAACCTTTTTAGTGTTTCAAAATTTGGCCCGCTTCTAAAAGCTAACCTTTTTGGTGTTACTAAATTTGGCCCCGCAACCATCTTCTCTAGGTTTTGTGCTTCTTCTACATGGAAGGCAAACCATCCATTCCTTACATGTCCTGCTTACTTAGACGATTGTGTTGGGAGATCCTCATTTATGATTTTGCTAAGATTGCTTTTTGGAAATTACTTGCTCATGCATGCGACTTGTCCATTTCCTTGATTATCAAAGGCTGTTGTTTCTGGCTTAAAATCCTTAATGTGCGGGTGATTTTTCACCTTTCCATTATCTCTAACCTTTTATTTTCTCAGGGTTTCTAGTTATCCTATGTGCAGAGTGACATTATGGGTGGTGATAGGGTGTGAACTAACCTAGATAACTGTGGCGAATTTCACAAAGATCCATTGGTTTGGCACATTTGTGTTGAAGGTGGTCTTGCTCTTTTGATGGAGAGATTAGTAGCCCATGACCCTAATTTGTCTACATAGTTTGTCAACTTGTGGAAAGATTACCATGTGACTTTGGGTGGTATTTCCTTTAGTGTGGATGAGGAAGTGATTGCACAGGCGACGAGGCTCTAGTGTACTGGTATGAAGCATCCGAAGCACACTAAAACTCAAGACAATGAAAGTATGAACATTTTTTTTGTGGGGAATGAGGAGCCGGTGCACAACCAGTTGGGTTTTGAGCCAGAGGCTCTCCCTCAGCTGTGGAACCAAGTGTGCCTTGCCTTGATGAAGTACATAACTCTAGAAGGTAGATACAAAACCCACTACTTCTACCATTTCCCTCTTTTGAACCACCTCTGACATAAAGTTTTGTTAAGCTTTTCTTTTTTTCTTCTTATGGACTTAGAAAGTTCTGTTGAAAAATGTATTGAGGTTGTTGGTCTAAATCCTAATGACCCTCCTCCCCTACCACTCCACTAGGGCCTCATTTTGAGGCTCTACCACTTCCATCTTGCTTTATGTCCACCAAAACCCATTTCGATTGTCCACATTGAAGAGATTGAGCCTCCCACTGTGACCAGTTTATCTCTAGCCAAGTCCAAAGACCCTGTCAGGAAAAACCACCTGGTCCCTGCTGACATGCATAAACCCAAACCCACTGCTAAAAAGATTAAGGGGAATGTGGGAGTAGCCTATACTAGTGTGGTAGGTAGTCTTTGTGAGCTCAAGTCAACCCTCACTAAAACTGCTAGTAAGTCTGCCCTGAAAAAGAAAGGCAAAGAGGAAGGGAAGAGTTTGAAGGAGCCTCTAAGCAAAGGTAAAAATGTGGTGAGTAAGGACTCTATGGGGGATACGGTGGTTGTGGAGACAGTGGTGATTGGCTGTGATGCCATCATTCGATGCTCTAGTAGGCTAGCCAAGAATAGCAAAAAAGTGCAGGTTAAAGATTTGGATACTGAAGAGAAGCGATCAAACAACAAAGATAACATGGAAGAAGAGGAGTCTAAGGGTGAGGAGGAGGAGCATGCTAGAGGACCCAACTCCATTCTTGAAATGGGAAAAGTTCAGAAGGAGGTTTTGGCTTCTCAATCTTTGGACTCGCTGGATGTTGAGCATGTTGATATTGACAAGACTGCGGTTGGAGGGAGGAGCTCTATGTGTTGAAGGAGAGATTGGATAAATTGGACAAAAAATTATGTGGTTTAACTTGCTTCATGCAGTTAAGTTGGTCCACTGTGTTACCAATACCCTGTAGGCGGTTATGAAGGATGAAATGAACATGAAGAAGGCCGAAGACCGCTAGGAATGGGTCAGAGATGATGTTGTTAATCTCTTGTCTAAGAACTAGGAAGATGCCAGTTAGTTTGTTGTTGGTCTGTTGTTAGTCTGTTTGTTGTTGGTCCGTTGTGTTTTTTTTTTGGCTTTATTTTTTATGCTTTTGGTCTTGAACTCTATTGGCCCTAATGCTCTTTGTGAAGGGTACAACACCCTATAAATGTTGCTTACCTAATAAAAAACAAAACCACTTTTAATAGATAAAGTCTCCCTAGAGTGGAAGGGGATTTACCAATTCATTAAAAATAAAAACTATTAAGTTAAATAATAAATAGTTAAATTATCAATGAAATACACATTCCTATTATTTTAGTGGAAACATTCTTTTTTATACTCTAGTTATAAAGATACATAAAAATCATTATACATAAATGAAGTTGATGGCTATCAATTTAATAATATTTCCTTCATTGTAAATAATATTCTCCTTAAAACATACAATTTTATAATATATTTATTTTGAAAAAATATATAATGAATTTTTATTTTTTTTAAATCCATTCTTTAACTTTTCCTACTTCATTCAATTTATTAAAAAAACATCCTATTCAACACATGAATAAGGATGTGAGTGGAATTTTGTTATATGCTTCACATTTTTTTTTTAAAGTTACTATTTATAAATATATATTGTCATAGTATTTTCAAAAGAATGAGAGTGGTCTAGAGTGTCAAGGAAAAAAAATGTTAGGTGTTAACTATGAAGTTTAAAGTCGGACAATCTTACAAAAGAATATTATTGAATGAGGAGAGTGACGTTGGATTGGAAGATTTGAATGAGGACACCTTAGATTATGAGTCTACTCTCTCATAATTGTCTTAGGGATATGGAGTTTGGAAGGTACATAGTTGAAACTTGCTTGAGTTGTTGGGGGAAGAGGGGATCCTAGAAGTCCACTCCATATCATGTGAATTGAATAAAACATGACGCAAGAGCCACTTATATTAGTTAATGTGATTTTTTTATTGGTATACTAACAAAAGTATGGTCTATGAGTCTTTGACCCTTGTATTAGATGTGTTACAAGAGTGGCTTATCTATAGTCAATGTAGTAATTCACATAATCCATTTCACTTATTATGGTAAATTTATTCTTCAAAAGAGATATGACCTATGAGTCCCTAACACTTGAAAGAGATTCTAAATATGTTGAATTTTTCTTATTTATTTAAGGGTGAGGAGATTTATTTATTTATTATGAGTTGGCAAATGGATCATTAATTGATGGAACTTTGAAGGTTAAATGTATTGATTTTATCACATTGGAGAAAATAATGGAAGAGATGGATACAACTTAATTAGAGAGTAAACACTCTTTAGCAAATTTGAATGTTATGCTAATAGGGGGAAATGTTAAACCCTCTTGTTAGAGATCTCCCTCTTAACTAGGTAACAGATCTTACCATGATTATTTTTCCTCAATTGATGGTTGAATAGATCTTATTTAATTATAAATAAAATTTTCTAATGGAGAAATTTGTTGGGTCAAGAACTCATAGGGTATATCTTTTTTGTAGCATAGATAGACAATAGTAAGTTTGGAATGGGTTTTGTGAGGTACTATATTAGCCATAGATAAGATACTATTGTAGCATAGGATGATGAGAAATGCTTATTTGAATCTTATTATTTGGGAAAAAAATCTTAATTAGTAGAATTTTGGAGGCTAAATATATGAGTTTTATCACATAGAAGAAAATAATGGGGAATAGGGATATGGCTTGCTTAGAGAGTATACACTCTCTAACTTACAATTGAATGTTGTATATCAACTAAAGAAGGTATATACCACTCTGAAAACAATGTTTAATCACGAAATCCAATTCCAAGCCATTATATTCTAAAGTCATCATTTGTTCTAATGTTCTTATGCGGATTTAGTTGCAAGCTAGCAAAGTTGCACATCTCCAAGAGTTCTTGAACCATTGGGGTAATGCCTATTGCATTGTTTCTTGGGTTCCTCTTAATTTCACATCTCATGGGAATTGGTATTGATGTAGCCACTCTTCTCAACGGTATAGTGGTGGAGATCATGGTTCACTCTCATGGTTTTGTGTCTCATAATCCTAGGGACTCAACTGCTTGTAGAGGATAGTCTCAACCTTCATGTTCACCATTTCCTTAGCAAGACATTGGTTGGTCGGACACTAGCAAATTCTCCCATATATTTCTTGCCATCTCTCCAATTTGTACTCAACCACCTCTTGAGAAGAATGCAAAAGATGCTACTCCCATTGGATGGAAGCCAATTGATGATTCTACCCCTAGTGACATGCGAGGGAAACCAATGATCAAGATCCTCTTCTGTTTGATATAACTATCGTTACTTGACCGTGTTTTTAGACTCAATTTTGTTATTTTCGTTAGTTTTGTCTCAGAACTAAATCTTTATGTTGAGCTCATGAATGTACCTTACTATCACACTCTCTTTTTGAATATTGTACTATTTTCTTTAATTTTGCATTAAATAAGATACATTCATAAATAAACAATGTTAAACCCTCCTACTAAATATTACCCTCTTAATTGAATAACAGTACTCTTACTATGATATTTTCCACTTCTGTGCTCATGGCAAGCTCTTTTTTTTTTAACCCTCTACAAGTTTCTTTATTGAATGTTCCTTCCTGGCCTACCACCTGTTTGCCGAATGGCAAATATGAATTTAATTTTTAGCTAAGAAAATAGGATCGTTTCTCAAAATTGACCCGCAAATCACATAAGCCTTAGAACGAAGAAATCACCAAATCTAGGCAGCCATGCTAGGGTTTGTGAATTGGTTGATTTAACCGCCCTGATGGTATAGTCTATTCAGAGTCAATCCTCTCATGATGCGTGGATTCGATTCGTGGATTTTGAAGATTCGGATGCTTCCATTGTAACTAAATGGGCCATAAGAAATCAAATTGCCTATCTCTATTGGAATCTCAACCAAGGTTGATCAAGCTGTTGGAATGGAGGAAAAAAAGGAAAGACCGACAAATATTTTTTTTAGAGATATCAGAGCTGCTCTACGAATGATCGGGTGCCAAATACTTGTTAACCCTCAGGAATTTGTTGAACGAGTTATGGGCTTCTCAAATGGAATATTATCATGCAAAATATAACATCGTTGGAGGCCCAACTCCTGGAAGAAAAAATTGTTAGAGAGAGGACTAAAACGAGGATAAAGGGGATGCCCTACTTCTCATTCTTTAAGGGAATTGGGGAACATTGTTTGTGATGTGGTGGGGAGGAGATGGAGTGGCAACTTCCAAAAAAAGGAAGAAGGGGCAACGACTTCGTGCCGAGCTAAGCTTATGCCAATTTGCAGAGTGTATGCTATTTTTCAATCCCTAAAAGAAAAAATTGCTTGTTTTTGTGAAATCTTGTATACTCTATGTTGATTTTAGTGCTCATGGTTCACGGTTATCGTGCTCCAGTTAGAGTTTTCTCTGCAAATCAGATTAATCTGCATCACGATCAGAAGTTGAATTACTTACATTGGAAATATTTGTGGATTATAGAGATGTATAGGTAGGAAATTCTTGCCGTAGTAGAAGGATGCCAGTGTTATATTCACGAGCTTGTTCATTCAAGATTGAGAATCTTGGCTTTGTTTAGGTGTAGAAATGTTTTGTTAAGTAAACAGGGTGGATAAAAGTATATATATATTATATATACACACCAACAGCAAATAAACAGAGATATTTAGAAAACCATAGACACAACAAATTACATGGTTCATCAATTTGGCTACATCTATAGGAAAAACGGGAATTTATTTCTCTTATGTTGATTACAGCAAATACATGAAAAGTTGCATTGTTTACTAATGTTGCATTCCCCCAAATTTATGCATAGCTCTCAAGGCAGATGAAGAGACTGAAAGTAGGGGAACTGAAACGTTTGGTTGACAATATCATTGAATTGTCGGACTTCACATCCGAATGATCTCCCAGTTGATTTCTGACCCATGCCGCAAATAACTATGTTTATAGAAGTCACCTACTTGTTCATGGCCTATAGTCACATGTTTAACAAACCAAAAGAAGCTATGCAGAACTCTAGTTTCTCTCTTGAAATAACTTTAGTAAATGCATCTGCAGAATTTAGGCTGGTATGTATCTTCTCCAACTTTTACTTACCTTGTTCAAGGACACTTAGAATAAAATGATTTCGAAACTCTATGTGCTTCGTTTGTGAATGAAAAATTGGAAATTTTGCCAAATGAATTGCATTTTTGTTGCCACCATACAAAATGAAGTCTTCTTGTTTGTTGCCCAATTCAAACAATAAGCCCTGCAATCACCACATCTCCTTAGCTCCTTTTGTGACTACAAAATATTCTGCATTCATAGTGGAAAGAGCCACAACCTTCTACAACCTAAAAATCCAGCTAATCGCTATCTCTGCAAATGTGGACACATGCCCTATGGTAGATCGCCTTCTATCTAAGTCACCAAACATGTCTGAGTCAACATATCCTTGCAATTGTGTATCTTTTCCTTTGACCCTCAATACATGATTAGATGTGCCCTTCAGATATCTTAGAATCCATTTAACTGCTTTCCAATGAGTTTTTTTGGGACTATTCATATATTTTCTAACCACTCACCATATGAGCAATGTCAGGTATTGTGCAGACCATTGTATACATAAGGCTCCTGACAACAGAGTAGTAAGACACTTTTTCCATGTATTATTTTTGTTCTTATGTTTTAGGACACATCTCAGAAGATAATTTGAAGTGATAAGTTAGAGGTGTGCTCACTAATCCTTCATACTAAATCTATTCAATATCTTTTCAATAAAGTCTCCTGACACTTTTAATTCATTTTTCTTCCTGTCTCTGATAATTTGTCATTCCAAGCATTTGCTTTGCAACACCCAAATCCTTTAGTGAATATTTTTTAGCCAATTGTTGTTTTAATTTGCAAACTACAGTCATATTAATTCATGTCACTAGCATATCATCAACAAATAATAACAATAACACAAATTTACCATTCTTCAAAATCCTATATTACACACAATAATCTAATTCACATGTAAAAAGATTTTGCTCAGCCATAAATGAGTCGAATTTTAAGTACCATCGTCTTGGAGCTTGTTTCTACCTGTACAAACTTTGATTTAGTCTACAAACCAAATCCTCTTTACCTTCTTCCTCCAAATCATTGTGAAGAAAGGTTGTCTTGACATCTAGCTGCTCCAATTCAAGACCATAAACTGTCAGTTTTAAATCAGAAAATAATGCAACACAGTGAACAAAGAACACATCATTTATCCTGGGAAAACCCTCCTACTCGAGGGAGAAAAACCCAGCAACAATATATCTCTCATATATCAGAAAGTGCAGAATAAGAGCAGAAATCTGCTTTACAATCAGACCCTTCTCAAGGGTGAACTTGATACAAAGAATAATAGCACCTCTCCTAGATGCTAGTATACAAATGGATAAGTTTCTCCTTGAAAGCAATCTGTTGCTATTAAATGATAATCTGCTGCTAAGAGTGCGACCTTCTGCTGCTTGTAGGAATGGCGAACTGCAGATAGATGCGAATTATGAAAATTGAAATTGATCCGCTGCTGCTAGGAAAAGAATGCTGCTGGAGGTACGAATATCTGCTGAAGATAAAGTATGAATAAGGGAATGAACTTGATGATTGAATGAAGGATCATCACCTTGAATATATATCAAACTAGGCGACTTTTCATCTACTAGGTGACTGTTCATCAAGGTTGGCTCCCTTAGATGAAGAGAAATATAAAAAAAAATTAATTTCAGCATGAAGGCTGACCAGCCTTTGGCTAAGGGAAAATAGCTCCCAAAGCTATAAAACGCTAACACTCCCTCTTAGCTAGGGAGGTATTTTCCAGATATCCTCGTCATGGAGTCTCTCGACATGACGCTTATAATGGCTACACCCATTTGTGGAAAGCACAAAGGTTCATCACGGAGTCTCTCAACGTGATGTCGTCATGGAGTCTCTCAACATGACGTCCACAATGGCTACTCCCATATGTGGAAAGAAACACACATACAAGTGCCCATCATGGAGTCTCTCAACGTGATGTCGTCATGGAGTCTCTCAACATGACGTCCACCATGGCTACTCCCATGTGTGGAAAAACACAAGTACAAAGGGTTCATCACGAAGTCTCTCAACGTGATGTTGTCATGGAGTCTCTCAACATGACGTCTCATCTCAGTCTCAGAGATGAACAAGGGCTCACACCTCATATTTCTCCGTCTCAGAGAAATATACACTAACAAGGGCTTTCACCTCATACTTCTTTGTCACAGAGAAATATACACTAACAACAAATCTTCATGATGATGTGACTCTCTCTAAAGCTCCAAGTTCTTACATCAACCTCTTGACCTCCTCGTCCAAGGTTGCCTTTGTTGGTTTGTCAAACTCTCTCTGAATGTTATTTCCTCCTTTTCGAAGAGATTGATCGCAATGACAATTTGTATAGGTTCTTCCTCTTCAAGAGATGTCTCTAGGTTTGTTCATTTCTTCAGTCTGTATTACTTCCTCACAAGATGCATCAAGCTCTTCCTCCCTCAAATTCCTTATGCAATCTCTCATTATCCTTTTGCTCCTCGAAATGTCCTGCAAGCATTATAGAGAGATTAGTAATACTTCGTAGAATTAAATTATTTTGAAGAGAAATACCCATGCTAGTAGCATACATGATTCACTATTCCCAATGTTATTGCATGAATTATTATCAACTACAAAGAGTTCACAATAAAATACTTATCTCTTTATTACAAATATCCAATCAGTGATGCCTTTTAGATCTCGATCTCCACACAGCCATTACTGAATGACAGTATACACTCAGCAATCAACACAACTCCATTCTTTAAAAACATTGACTCTAATCTTTGCAAAACCATCAAACACAGCATCAAGCCAAAAATGCACACACACAACTCCTTTTATCATATTTGAAACAACACCTCCAATAAGCACTCCCCAACCTTATGAGACGAATTAGCTTAATTTCTGAAGCTGTCAAAATAAGGGCCTTATTTATTGGATTATTTGTCTGAATTTACAAAAGCCCGTGCCTCAAGAGGAAGACAAAATGTGAACATGGATATGAAGAAATGATTTCATCGGATCACATGTTGAATACCCCACGTCAAAAAATAAGTCCTTGCCAATATACGTACTCCATATATAACCTTTCTACAATTCCCAACCTCTGCTGCTTAGATTTCTATTCTTCAATTCTGATCACACACCCTGCAATTTCATGAGAGATTAACTTCATTTCATCTGCTTAACCAAATCTGATCGGATTTCCCCCTTGAACCCGCTCTGATACCATGTTAGTTTTAGATCAGAGAAATATGACAGTAGTTTGCTGTTATGAATAACAGCAAAATCAGACCTAATACTTATGCAAGTTCACCACCAAATGGGCTCCAAACATGCCCAAAAATATGACAGTAGTTTGCTGTTATGAATAACCCTAATAACATGCCAAAATATGTGTGAATTGCTGCTCCTCAATAGCCCTAGCTAGGTGAACTGCTCCAGCTATTACAAAATGCAAAGATGAATGCAAGTGATGAATGAAAATGTCTCTAAACCCTACCAAAGTAGTGCACCGCTGGCCTGCTGGTTTGTAGGTAAGCGTTTGCAACCCTTGAAGTTCACCAAAATCCTCCAAAAATGCCAAAAATTGCCTCTCCAAATCAAGGTGCACCTAGTGCAACTTGGGCCCTCCACTTTAGAGTGAAACCCTAGGTCAAAATAACACCAAATCTACCTTCTTCAAGTCACCTAGGCTGATATGAAAATCTGAGCATGAAATCCCTCAAACAAATCTGTTGAAGCACAGGCAGACCTTTGTCATGAAGTCCTCCAATGATGAGCTAGGTTTTCGTCCAACTCACCCACTATTCGCAAGGGTTTTTGTCTTTGGAATGGCTGCTATAATTGCAGATCAGAAGTGAAGAATAATGCACAATGATATCAAAACCTCCAAATGAACCTTATATATTTAGCAATTAATCCTTTTTTTTTTGATATGTAAGAGTTTATTAATTTAGAAAAGAAAAGCTTACAGCCATCTGCTAAGCAGGAAATAGCCAGTGCTTCAACTACACCCTAATATGACCATACTCCATATTACCATCACTGAAAATTCAATCAAAATGATAAAAGCTTCAAAATTGACAATTCCTCTGTCCAAACCAAAAAACCCTAACTCGTACCATCCACTTTCAAACTTATCAAGTACAAGAAATTACAAAAAACCAAAGAATTATGCACATTACAGGAACCCATTGAGCTTTGCAAAGGATTCACAGTCCTGGATCCATTCGAAGCCTCTAGCCGCCATTAAACCAAGCTTTTTCTTTAAGAACTCCATAGCCATAGCAACAATCATCCGATGCTACATGATAGTTGTCCTAGTTAGATCCAAGAGGAAGGGATAGAACTTCACTGCCTCGTCGGTCTCATGCAAAAGCACCAAATCTTCTGAACGCAGGATCCTGGTGCCTAAGATTGCTGCCTTCAAAACCTCCTCCACACCACCTACCAAGTCCTTCCTAAACAACCTCACCAGCAACTCCTTCGCCTCCGACTTAGGAACGCAACTATTAAGAAGAGAGGCCAAAAACCTTGAGGAGACATGCACATTATCCCTCCCATACTCCTTTCGCTTAGATGACCAGTCCCCAGAATCATTTTAACCGCTGCAATTATGAGAGGGTTGATGTTGAGTAGAATTCTCTTCAATAGCTGATCCTTTATCTCACGAAACGCCACTTGCCTTGACATCGCCTTTAGAGAAATTGGAGTGTCCGCTCTAAACCACGCCAAACCCTCCATTGAGACTTCAATGATGAACTTCGAATGCCCAACCATTGACAGCCATAGACAACACCAAAAGCCAAGCTAAGACCACAACAACCTCTTTGATGTGTGTTTTATGACACGACAAACATTCTAGAATAAAGTGTCAAAGACGCTCTATCCCCTCTTGAAAAACTACCTCGTATGCTAAGACTGCAAGAAAGATCATACGACAATTCCAATGTTTCAGTTAGGTGTGGATGAGCTCTGTGGTTTGATGTGATTATGTTGGTAACACAAAGGGACTTACGCTAGGCCTGTTCAATTCACAATGAAGGTTTAGACAATGAAGCTCTATTGTTTGGGTCATGGATCAAACAAACTAAAAAAGAAGATAAGGTTTCAGAAGTTCTATTCTACCTCCTAAGAATTCAAGAGACGGTATTGACTTGGTGGAACCAATAACCACACTTTGCTTCGCCACACTCAACGACAACTACACAAAGAGGGTGCAATCTTCAAGGGAATGTGCTTATGATTTTCACGCCATGAATAACTACCATCAAATCGAACAATAATTATCCAAAAAGAAGTTAAGAATCCACAAAATAAGCTCAGGCTAACTTTATGCATTGAATGAAAATCATCCATTCAAAGAAAATATGAGCAAAAAGTTTCACCTCATAAATCAATACTTATCAAATCTTGCATTCATCTAACATACATGAAATAAAAATCTAAACTATGATGAGGATAAGAACCATGCCAACTCCAAAATAAGAGAAGCAATCACCATCAAAATAATGCATGCATTACTTATTACTTTGGCAATCTTACAACAGTTGCTTATCTCAACATGTTTTGCAACATGCTCCCATGCTTTACAAATGAGGGGGTGAGCTCAATTTATAGGCTCCCCAATTACAATTCAATGGCTAAGATTGATTTAGGATCAACGGCCAAGATTACAAATAAAACCCTAATTAGGGTTTGCTACCCCTCGACCAATGAGAAAATTACATTTGAGGACACTTGTCCTTTTGACAAATATGAACCAACAAATAAAATAGAAAGTTGTTGTATGCTGATTTGGAATGATTTGATTGGTTGGAAGATGACAAGGTGCCACCAACGCAGTCGGGATGTCTTCCTTGGATCACTTTCATCGTTCCTTAGAATATTTTTTTCTGCCAATGATTCTATCCTTTGCACTTTGATCTTGGATTACTTTGGCTTCTTCTTCTCTCCTCGACTTGGAGCACCTATTTAGACTTGAAGTTATAAGTCTTTCTTCCCGGATTGCTTTGGAATTCCTTCACGTGCCTTGAATTTGGAGAGGAACTCCCTTGTGCTTTCGCCGCAATGGAGGAAATTGGAACTTTCTCTGTGGAGAATTTCCCATACTTAGCCAAATTTTGGCTACTAAGATTTTGGCCATTTTTGTGCTTAAATGAACTTTGCTGGTGGATTTATCTTCAATTTTGAATTTGGCTTGTGTAAGTTGGATGTACTTGACGATGTGCCTGCCGTTGTCTTCATGATGCCAAATTCTTGGCGGACTTCCTATTGGTCTTGCCATGTGCAAGGGTGGACTCCCCAAGTTTTCTTTCATCTCCCTTCAAGTCGGACTTTACACTTTCTTTGCCATTTTCTCCTTTGAAGATTCGCCTTGTGTAGTCATCCGCCTGCAAGAAACAAAATAAATAAATTTAGATTTTCTCTCCTAATTTCATTTTTCAGGCTTTTAATTTTCTCCAAAATGGCTAATCTATTTGATTTTATCTTTTAAATTTAGCCATGGGAAAAATTATTCATTACTCCCAATGTTGGATGAAGATTTTCATTTTCTCTCTCCTGAAATCTGGCCTCATGCTGAAATTTTTAACACTCCCTCTCCTGATATCAAAGTGAATTTTGCTTCGAATTTAAAGCAAACTTCATACTCTCTTCGTCATTTTCATCTAAGCATATTTCATATTTAACTCTTTATTTCTATCTCTCGAAATCGGACTTCTCATTGTTTGCCATACTCTCTCTCTACAAGTTGAACCTGGTGAACATTTTTCCATGGCGGACTTTGCATGTGCTTTGCCTCTTTTCTAAGTGCCAAGGTAGGACTTTCCTCTTGTCCGGACATTCTCACCATTCTTTATGGCGGACTTTGGAGACTTCCATTTCAAATGTAAGGCAGACTTCAAGAAGTTCTTGCCGTTGCCTTAGGCAAATTTTTCTTTCCAAATTTATTTTGCCATAATTTTCTTTCGTCCAATTTTATTTGGCCATAATTTTTATCGTCCAAAGTCTCTAGCAAAATTTATTTCATCTTCCTAGAACGTTTGGCCAAATTTTCTTAGACATATAAATGTTGGACTTAGAAGAATTTTCTTTCTTTTCAAGCATGGCGAATTTTCAAAGTGCCAAGCATATTTTTAAATTTTTTTTCCAACATTCATACTTAGGCAAAAATTTTAATTTTCACACTTCCTTAGACATGGCGGACTTTGCATATGTTTAGGCCATTTCTACATGTGGCTGGGCGGACTTCATCCAATGTCTAGCCATTTTCATTATGTCCAAGGGCGGACTTGCCTCATTTCTTTGCCATTCAAGGCGGACTTGGTTCTTCCCTTTGCCATTCAACTTTATGTCCAAGGGCGGACTTCATGCATCTCCTTGCCATCTTCTCATCTTGCTAAGGGCGGACTTCACCAATTTTCATGCCATTTCAACTTTTGCTCAAGGGCGGACTTGGCTCTATGGCTTGCCATTGAAGGCGGACTTTGTCAAATGGCTCGCCATTGTTCCTTTT
>VDFB02129926.1:0-39171 GCA_007258455.2 Sequoia sempervirens
TTTAATGCATTAAACATGCATTGATTGCTTCAATACTTATCAGCCTATCGCCAAAGCTTCCAGAATTTGCATCCAGAGATTAAATGTTTGTAAAATATATAATTTCCTCCTATTTCCCTAAATTACTTTAACAAAAATGAATAATAGGCCTACTCCAACCAATAGAAAGAGAGGTAAATTGTTTATTATTTGTCAATTGCAAATGAAACCATTGCAATAGTAACCTACCTCTTGTCTTCAACTGCCCCATGTCATATGTCATTGACTATACCCATTTGTACAATTAGGCCTTATAACAACAAAGAATACTAAACTGAATGCTTTGAGCAAGGTCTTCTCAATTGTGGAGGCATTCAATGCATTAACTATGTATTCATTGCTCGCGTAGTGACCAACCTATCAACAGAACTTGAAAATTTTGTATTTAATGTCTGAATGTTTTCTAAAAATTATCATGTTTGTCTATTTTTTTGCAAATTTTATCATATGTTTTTGTGTTTCATTTTTATGAATAACGTATTATATGTTATTTTTGTCAACTGTGGAGGCCTATAATGCATTAAATATGTATTCATTGCTTGGACAACCATTAGTCTATCAACAAAGCTTGGAAAATTTGTATTTAACGTCTGAATGTTTGCAAAAATTTGTTGCATTGGTCTTTTTTTTGCAAATTTTATCATGCGCTTTTATGTTTCATGTTTATGAATAACATTATATGTCATGGACTGTGCTCATTTGTCTAATTTTTCCCTGTCACAAGCACCATTTCTTCCAATTGGAGTCGGAGGCAAAGATCTATCTGACTGTGAATATTTTTGGTTCTTCAATAGGAGATTATAAGGTCAAATTCTTGTATCATTCTTCTCCTTTGTTTCCAATCAATTTTAAGCCTTCCAATGTGTCTAAAAATTATGCCTTGGAAGAGTTGTGAACAATAAAGGGGAGGCTTGGTTCAAGAACCTGACTTATTGAATAGACAAATGAGTATAGTGAATGGCATACAAGGTAATTCATAAACATGAAACTATTTTTTGGCCAAAAACAAGTTACTTTTGTAATAAGATTTATGCATAATTGCAAACATGTGATATGCAATCCATATGCAATGTTTTGCTTTGAACACTGATTAGATTATATAATTTGAGTATATTTTCCCATATCTGTTTTTCTATTCATTGTAGCGATTTTAATATTTGTTTGCTTGTAAGAAAATTAGCCAAATTGAAGCACATGATAAATTTGGGAAAATATTTGTAATGCATCGCAAAGTAGCAAATGCATAGTTAATGCATTAAATATTATGCCAATACAAGCATACTTGTTGTATTTTCCTTTGATATGGTCAACTGGTATGACAAATTCAATAATCTAAATATATGTAATTTTATTTCTATACTGAGTTTTGTTTAAGCAATTTTCAAACAATGCTTTTTTAGCTCAAAGGTTAGAATGCTAAATAGGTGTAAACGGGAAGGCCTATGTATGGTTTGATGTTCTGCATACCTAGTACATATGGACTAGTTGCATGGGGGGTAAGAATGGTAGGGTTGTTACGTGTAAAACAATGCATTTGATGCATTTGTAATTAACAAGACCTTGGCCAGAGCATTTAGTTTTCCATATGTAATGTGCTTCATGGCTTTTGTTGTTTCATGTTTATGAAAAACAAAGCATATATCATGTACTCTTACCTTGGTGTGATTTCTAAGTTAGGTTTTCTAAACAATATAGTAATAGCCAGGTCCATTTGTTTTACCAAATAGTGAAAGTTCTTGTACATTAAATCTTTGATATTCTACAAGGCAATAACAACTCGTCTCTATGGCATTCTGCAATGTTTGATTGTTCTTTTGCCAATGTTGTTTGCCTTCGAAACAATAAAACACTTCTTTGTGCCATGATGTTATTCACATAATTTGCAGATCATATTCTAATGCATCAATCAAAGGACAAATTTGTTTCAAGTCTATATTGTCACACGTTTACATATAACATCCTTGTCATTTTCACTATCCATGCACAAATATCCTTAAACATCCAGTCTAGCTATAAAGCTATTATTCCTATTGACTTTACTTTTTATGGCCTATTTTTCATGGGCATGTGTTCTTTTCTAAATTCAAGGAAAATAAAATTAATTATAATTAGTGTATTTAATTGAAAGAATAGAATTTAGAAATAGTATTTAAATATATTATAAAAATATATATAGATGGTTAAAATATTCAAAAATAATATGGCACTCAAGAAGATAAAATACTTTTGAATTTTTAACTTATTACTAATATTTATATTCTATATATCTTGTATATAATATAATCTCCTTTTTGTAAGATGCTCTTAATTTTTTAACTTATTACTTATATTTTTATTTGATATGATTTATATGTGAACAAATAACTATGTTTAGTAAATCTTTTTTTAAACATAGCCTTCTTTGTTTTTCTCAATATGACATTCACTTTGCCCATTTCCCTATTACTATCTTGACAAATAAACTTTGCACCTTCATACTAAACCAATTTAAATTTCTGAACTACTTTTATATAAAAAAATTATTAATATTGTTTAGCAAGCATACAAAAAATATAAATTTTAATATGCAATTGTTTCAACAAGTTTCAATGCTCAAAAACAATAAACGAATTTCACAATATCAACAACAAACTCGACCCTCTATATTTTGCTTAAATTCACATATTATTGTCCTGTATTTCATTTGTTCTACTTTTTTGTGTTGAATACAAAACTCTAAATTTGAACTAAAATTAATCAACATATACTACAAACTTACATTTAAGTTTTACTATCCATTTTGCAAATCTTGATCTACAAATTCTGTGGAAAACATTTTGTAAATCAATTGTTGTAGCACAATAAACTTTCTTGCCTGCAAATGCTTCTAATTTGAATAGGGAGCAAACCACTATATCAATGCAACTTTATCCGTTTTACAAAGTCAGTTGATTGACTGCTCTTGTCCTGATATCAGTACTTCTACCCTGGAAATATTGTTTGTTGTTATAAGGCCTGATTGTACAAATGGGTATAGTGGATGACATATGCTATGAAACCGAGATACATGGAACAGTAGAACACGAGGAGCAGGTTACTGTTGCAATAGTTTCACTTGCAATTGAGAGATATTAAACAATTTGTCTCTTTTCCTATTGGTTGGAGTAGACCTATTTTCCAATTTTGTTAAAGTAAATTAGGAAAATAGAACATTATATATTTTACAACTATTTAATCACTGGATTTTGGTGGCCGGGTGATAGGTACTGAAGCAATCAATTCATGTTTAATGCATTGAATGGTATGGATGGCGCATGAGAAACAATAGTCTACTAAATGCAAATTGTGTGAGGTTTGTAGGTGGGCTTGTGGGTATAGAATTTGTGAATGCATAGGTAATGCATGAGATTTCAGAGAAGCGATTGGTCTCATTTGTACTAATTCTTATTTGTTTATTGTTTGTTGAAAAACTTGTGTGTTTCTAGCTCCGCATTCCCCTATTCCATGTTTGTTAAGTTTGTCTAGCCCTTGAATTTCGGAGAAGCCATTGAGTTTTCTTTCAGCAATTTTTCCATCAACTTAGCTTTTGTGGCTAAATCAATAACCATTAGCATTCACTTTATAACAAAATATAGGTAATGCATTAAACATTTTTTAGCATAGAGACGAGAACAAAAAGTGCCTTAAGGAACATGATATATTGGTGTTAGTGATAGGGACCAATCCCAATATCTGGTAGACTGTTGTTACTACATAAAGCAATACTCTTTTACATCTTTGAGCAAGGACGTGTTCGCTATATAGGCATACAATGCATCAACTCTAGATTCATTGTTTGGATAGGCACTAGCATGTCAACAAAACATATAAAATTTGGATTTAATGTCAAAATGTTTGCAAAAATTTATTGGGTTGCTCTATTTGGCTTATTTGCTTAGAGGAAAATGATTGTGGAGGCATTTGATACATCAACTATGTGTTCATTGCTTGAGTGGCTAGCAGCTTATTAGGAAACCTCGCAAAAAAAATTATTTAATGCCTGGATGTTTGCAAAAAATTATCATGTTCATTGATTTTTCCCTTGTCCTTCTTTGTTTCATGTTTATGAATAACATACTATATGTCATGGACTGTGCTCATTTGTTTAGTTTCTCCCTGTAACAAGAAACATTGCCTGCAATTGTTGTTAGAAGCAAACATCTATATGGCTCCAAATATACTTGCTTGTTGAACAAACAACTGAAAGCTCAAATTCTTGTATCATTGTTCCCCCTTTTTTCCAATGAATTTTAAGCCTTCCAATTTGCTTAAAAATTATGCCTTGGTAGATTTCTGAAGAACAAAGCAGAAGCATGGTTCAAGAATCTAAGTCACCAAATAGACAAATGAGCATAGTGAATGGTGTGTCATGTAATCTGGATAAACATGGTACTATTTTTTTGCTGAGAAGCAAGTTACTATTGCAATTGTTGAATTCACTTTTCAAATAGTTGCTTGGCCAATGAAATTGTATTGTTTAAAATATCTATCTTTTTCCTATACTTGCAATTTAAGGAAATATTTTTGGTGTTTGGAAATTATGTTTTATTTCTCTTCCTATTTGTTGGATTAGGTCTATTATTCATTTTCATTCAACCAAATTAGGAAAATAGTATGAAATTATATATATATTATAGAATTTGATTCGCTAGCAAGCCATGTGTATCAAGTGCATTGACAACACATCAACGAGAACACTCACATAGTTTGCATTTAATTCTTATGTATTTGGCATATTTTATTATGTTCTTATGTGTCTCATGTTTATGAATAACATGTTATATGTCATAGACTCTGGTCATTAGCCTAAATTGTGCATGTAATAGGAACCATTGCTTGCAATTGAAGTAAGGGACAAAGATCTATATTGTTGCACATAGACTTAGTACTTCAACAAGAAGCTACAAGGTCGAATTCTTGTACCATTCTCCTCCTTTGTTTCTGATGAATTTTAATTCTTCCAATGTGTAAGAATTATGTATTGGAAGAATTCAGAACAATAAAGGAGAACACTGGTTCAAGAATCTGACTTTCCAAATAGAAAAATGAGAATAGTGAATGACATGCCATGTAATTCATAAACATGAAACTATTATTTGCTCAAAAGCATCTTACTTTTGCAATCAGAGATGTGCATAATTGCAATCATGGAATATGGATAATTTTCTAAAACGAAAAATCAATAATGGACTTATTGCATTAATCATGCATTCATTGTTGTAATGCCAACCATCCCACTACCAAAGCTTGTGCAATTTGCATCCAATGATTAAATATTTGCCAAAATATATAATGTCATGTTTACCTAATTTGCTTGAACAAAAATGAATAGTGGACCTGCTTCAACCAAGGTATTGCATAATTGCAATCATGGAATATGGATAATTTTCTAAAACAAAAAATCAATAATGGACTTATTGCATTAATCATGCATTCACTGTTGTATTGCCAACCATCCCACTACCAAAGCTTGTGCAATTTGCATCCAGTGATTAAATATTTGCCAAAATATATAATGTAATGTTTACCTAATTTGCTTGAACAAAAATGAATAGTGGACCTGCTCCAACCAAGGTATTGAGTTTTCCCTTTTGTAATTCTAATTTGTCTACTATGCCTAACACTGAAATGAAACAATTGCATATATATGAGAACTTTTGTCGTGTTGCTACTAGAAGTATTATTTGTTGTTGTAACACCTAACTATACAAATGGGTATAGTAGATGGCATATGCTATGTAACCAAGATACATGGAATAGTTGAATCCAAGGAGTAGGTTACTATTGCAATGGTTTCATTTGCAATTGAGAGATAATAAACAATTTTTCTATTTTTCTATTGGTTGAAGTACGCCTTTTATTCATTTTTGTTAAAGTAAATTAGGAGAATAGGAGGCCACTTTTACTAAAGCAATCAATGCATGTTTAATGCATTAAATGATATGACTAGCGAACTAGAAACAACAATCTATTAAATGCATATTGTGCAAGATAATATTTTATGCATAAACATGAAACATAGAAACACATGATAAAATTTGCAAAAAAATAGACCAACAGGATATTTTTTCCAAACATTTAGGCATTAAATACAAATTTTGTAAGCTTTGTTGATAGGCTCGTAGCTACTAGAGCAATGAATACATAGTTAATGCATTGAATGCCTCCATAGTTGACAACAACTTGCTCAAAGCATTCAATTTTCCCTGTGATAATTCTTCTTTGTTGCAATACTCTTCTACTCCTTTGCTTCCATTGTTCCATGTTTATGGGTTGCATACTATATGCCATCTATTGTACCCATTTATCCCCTTGGCCCTTGTAACTGCAAGCAATACTTCTAGTTATCAAGTATTATAAACAAGCAAACAATCTATTCACCAGTAATGCACTGTTCCTAGAATAAAGAACATGGAAGAGGGGAACCCAGAGCTAAAAACACACAAGATTTTCAACAAATGATAAAAAAAATGAGAATAAGCACAAATAAAATCTAGCACATGCCTAAGATTCCATGAATTAACTATGCATTCATTGCCTTTGTACCCACTAGTTGTCCAACACATCTCACAAAGTTTGCATTTAATGCATTAAGCATGCATACACTGCTTTAGTACCCACCAGCATACCACCAAAGCTCGCACAATTTGCATCAACTAATTAAATATTTTCCACAATATATAATGTCTCCCTATTTTCCTAATTTACTTAAACGAAAATGAAAAATGGACCTACTCCAACCAATACAGAAAGAGATAAACCATAATTTTCAAGCACAAAAAATATGTGCTTAAATCCCAACTATAGGAAAAAGAGAAATATTTTAAACAATACAATTTCATTGGCCAAGCAACTATTTGAAAAGAAAATTCAACGATGCCAATAGTAACTTGCATTTTCCAAGCAATACTTCTAGTTGCAGCGGCATAGAGGCACTGATATCAAGACAAAGGTAGAAAGCATTTACTACTTTTACAAGTTTTTATTAGAAAACAAGGAACAATTTTCCATCGTTCCTATAAAAAGCAACATAACTTACAAGAGAAAGATCCACTAGTTAATAAAAACTTTATTCCAAGGGCCAATAGCCTATTTAATAACAGACTACAAAGTTTAGTGAGCTATAACAATTGATTTACAAAAATGTTTTTCCCAGGATTTGCAAACCATACTCTAATGCATCAATCAATGGACAGATTTGTTTCAAGTCAATATTTCTATGTGTTTACAAGTAAATTTTCCATCTATACAAGATATGTAGTATGTGGAAGCAATGACAAGCATTCTTAGCATTCTAACCTTATCCTAAAAGAGTGTTGCTTTATCGGTTATTGGCATTGCCCCCTTTCACTAACATAAGCATATCATGTTCCTCAATGAACTTTTGAGTGTCGTTGTAGTTTAAGATGTTGAGTTAACATTGTACACAATCTATGCACATGTCTATTCAATAAGCAAATGTCCTAAATACCAAACCTAACTTGGAAATCCTATGAAAGCAGGGTATTGTTATGATCTTCTTATTTGCAATTGAAACATAACAAACAAAGCATTGCTTTGCTAAAAATGTTGACTGCATCCCACAAGTTTTGTTGTAAAGTAGATGTTAGTGCTTACTGATTTACACACAAAAACTAAGTTACTATAAAAATTGCTCAAGCAAAACTCAATCAAGTATCAACTGAATCTTTCCATAGTTTGCATTTAATGCTTAAATATTTTTCAAACTTTATTATCTATTTCTATTGTTCTACTTTTATTCTATCTTCCCTTCAATTCAAACTGCAATAATAAAATCATATATATTCCCTTTCATTTAAATTATTGAATTTGATCAGCGAGCTAGGTCTATGTAATGCAAAGCAAATGATTGCAATAGTATTGGTCTAGCATTTACTCCGTTCATCAAGCATTGATTGCTTTATGTTTATGAATTGCATATAAGATGTCATCCACTATGCTCATTTGTCTCAAATGCCCCTGTAACAGGAACCATTGTTTACAATTTCAGTGGGAGACAAACATCTACATTGGCACAAATATAGTCAATTGTTGAACAAGAAAATTGCAAGTCATATTCTTGGATCATTGTCCTTCTCTCTTTGCAATGAAACAATTTAACATCTATGCAAAATATCAACTCTGTTGTACTATATGTATGTGCAAAGTACTAAAGATTTCACATGTATACATATTAAGGCCAATTAGCACTTTGAACAATTTAATACTTTTAGCATTCAAAATGGAGACAAGATATCATAATATAGAAATGATAGACGTTAATAAGTATGAATATGCAAGCTGCTCACAAGTTTGCAACATAGACAATGTGCTTAAAAATAATAGGATTTCTACAGTAGGCACATTAAAATAGAATGTTGAAGACTGTTCATTTGACTCGTTACAAGTACTACTGAGCAATTAGTTACAGGTTCTTATATATTTAATTGTCTATATATATATATGTGTGTGTGTGTGTGTGTATGTATATATATGTATATATATATGTAATGTGTTTGTGTGCGCATATATATATATATATATATATATATATATGAATCTCTATTATGTCCATATAATAAGGTTATTGTTTCAAGGAAGCGTTGCTTGCAAGTATTGAAGACAAGTGTGGAGAAAGAGGGGTCTATTGTAGCAAAGCACAGAGAACGCTATTGTAGAAAAGTAATGCACTAGGTCTGAATGGGTTGAACTAAACAAAAAGCAGGAATTCAAACCAGGTTTTACATTCAGGGTAAAACCCTTGATTGTATATTTCATGTTTTTTGTTTGGGTTCTGCTCATTCAATGTCGTCGATTGCACAAGAGGGAATGTGTTACGCATCCCTCCGCACTTACTTGGACTATCAAGCGCATAATTCAAAGAATGCGCTTTTCCACAAGGCCAGGCACAAGCAACAATGAATTCAGCTTTTGGGGAAACATGTTTTGTACTCAATGGCTATCCAACTCCTTGAACATACAAACATGTCTTTGGACAACGACATCAAAAAGAAAGAAGTTGCACTTTAACAAACTAGCCAATTTGCTACCATACTTTATATTGTTCCATGATGCAAACCCCATAAAAAGGCATTTTCAACCTTCTGTACAGTATTGTAGACATAAATAAGCATATATCAGTAATACATGCTCCAATGCACTCTCTAATGCTATATCATTGCTTTGTAGAGAAATGATGGAACAAACAAAAAGAGCAACACATGGAAAAAGACAAGCAAACGGTAAACAACTTATTATATTTCTCTATCATATGCATTTCTGCATCGTCGAGATATAAGATTTACATTTCCTCCATTCCTCCAGAATAAAAGTCAAAAAGACCATATCAATTGAAGAATTAAATGCAAAAAAAGTTGGTGACACATTCAAAGGTGACATTCTTGTTGTCTACAAATCAACATTGGACAAAGTCAACAAAACAAATTAGGTACTACGTGCAGATCTCGCGGACCTCAAAGCAGAAATGACAATTACATTGAATATCAGTGGAAACCTTATGCAACAACATGAGCACAAAATAATTCTAGGAATAGGAGTTTCAATATTAGGCTTCCAAATTGCACATAGAATAGATTATATGATAGAGGGGACTGTGGTTGCATATTGATATTGACAAACACTAGCATAGTTGAAAGCATGCCTCACTTTTCTAAAGATTAATACTTTAGTCCAAATACAACTATAAGCCAACTACTAGCAGTCACAAATCAATATCCAATTGAAACAATAGGTGCATTGGTTGTTGGCGCTAACAAAGTAGGAAACCAATATGCTATTAATATCAAAGATGACAGAGTAGAATCTGATAGAGTGCAAGTGCAAATGTCTCCATAGCATACATCACTAATCCATTTTAACCCTTTTCTATAGTATTCTGGCCTCTACTAAAATTTTTTGTAACGATAACTAAATTTCTCATTGCCATGCAGCTGCAACTGCATCCATCTCATGAACAACAATACTTGCAAATAACGCAACTATACAAGAACAAAACTCCAACATTTATTTTCAAGAATATCCTAAAAACCACATATCAAAAGAACATGTTCCACATGGGCCAATCAACATTTATTTGCAAATTGAATAACAAAAGAACAATGGACAAGCTAACTGCTTTGATGAAATCAACATTTATAGTAACTTTTTAAATATCTTGTCAATTTCTCCAACAAGATCTTCGAAATTGTCGCTTCTAACAATTTACATTCACATGTTTAAGGTTTTAGGCACATTGAGAGCAACAAACGCACTTTCAAATCTATTTGAGGTTTTTTTCCTGACTTGCAATTATAGATTCAACACTTACAACATGCTCCAATAGGAGAGCACTCATTGTAATGAATGTGACAAGGAAGTGAGTTACATATACTCACTTCATCCTCAAACTATCATCATAACAAATGACAAGCAAACAATCCACTATTCAGTTCAAACCATGTCATCCAACAACTATTTCCCTCTCTTCAAAACATGAAATACGAAGACTACATCAAGGACAAATCAACAGTTATATTTGCACTATGGGACTTTGTCACCAAAGGCCATTTCAAGCTCAATCAAAACAATGTGATTACAAAAGCTATTTGCTTGACTAAATGAACGTCATATGCTACAACAAGGTACAAAACAATACTGATACAAATACTATTTTATGTCTTCAATTTGCAAAGTATGTTTAAAATTATATAAAAAATATGGTTTTTGTACTAATCATAATAATGCCATTGCAGCTGACAAAGGAACACAAGCAACTGTAAAGCTACCTACCATTGCATCAACCTCCACTTCTCTTTTTTCTTATGCTTATGTTCCTAGCTCTTTGGCCTACATGACTACATTTCATGTTTTATGGATTAAAACTTCTTGCCACTCTCATTTTACAGTCAACATATTTTTCCTTCATATGTTAGACAATGCTTAATTTTCTCATTTTCCCCTTAAAATAGCTTAACATCCAGTATTATAGCTTTTAAGTATGCTATATGTTAGAAATATAAACATGCATGTTTTTAATGGGCAAGTTACTATTGCAATTATTGCATTTCAATTTCAGATACTTGATTAGCCAATCAAATTCAATGATTTAAAATATTTTTCTACCTTACTATAGTTCCAAATTCAAGCATATATTTTCCATGACTCTAATTTATCATTTATCTCTTTCCCTATCGCATGGAGTAGGTTTGATGCTCTTCTTTGTTTAAGTGAATAAGAAAAATAGAAACACATTATAAAGTTTGTCAAATATTTCACCATTAAATGCAATTTGTACAAATATTCACTTGATACTTGATTGAGTTTTGATTGAGCTATATTCCCACTAACTTAGTTCTTGTGCATAAATCAGTAAGCAACAACATCCACTTTATAACAAAACATAGGGAATGCACTGAACTTTTTCAACAGACCAACAACACCCAAAAGTTCCTTCACAAACATGATATGTTGCTCTTACTCAAAGGAACCAATCCTAAATAGGAAGGCTTGTGTATGCTCCCACGTCCTCCACACATTGTACAAGCAGACCAAGTGCATCAATGGTGAGAATAGTAAAGCTATTACGTGTAAACGTGTGACAATATTGACTCGACTCTACCTCAGTGGGAAATGGGTGTAGTACATGGCGTGTGTTATGTAACCAAAAAACATGGAAGAGTTGAAGCCAAGCAGTAGGTTAAATGCAAATTGTGTAGGCTTTCTACTTAGGCTAACGCATTCTACAACAATAAATGCACTGTCCAATTTCCCAAGTAAAGTAATGCTTTTTTAGACTCAGCTCAGAATGCTATATATGTGTAAACATGAAAGCTTCCTCCTGACAACATTTACTTGAAACAAATTTGTTCATTGTTTCATGCAATTAATTGTTATGGCTCACACAACTTTCAAGTTTGTTATAAAATAGGATCCTAGTGCTTACAATATAGTTTTTGTTAACTACTAAAACTTGATTCCAACAGTTTTGTTGCTTATTTTTACAACCACACAAATATTTTTACAATTGGCATAATTTTTACATAAATTCAAAGAATCAAACTTCATTGCAAACAAAAGAGAAAAGACATCCAAAATTATGACCTCGTAGTCTCTTCTTCAAGAATCAAGTATATTTGCACCTGTACAACTCCAATTCCAAAAAATGGTTCCTGATACAAGGACAATTTGAAGAAACAACCATAGTCGATGACAAATAATATGTTATTTATAAACATCAAACCCAGAAGCACATGACAAAATTAACAATGAAATGCAAATTGACTCACCCTTCTGACGATATGCACTTCATATGTTTGGCTTTTTGCTCAAAGACAAGTTATTGTTGCAAATTCAATTTTTCATATCTAACTTCCTTCTTCGCTTCTACTGTTTCATGTTTATCACATACATAGCATGTGTCACCTACTGTTAGTTTGCTACGGCTTCCAAGTTAGGTTGAATCTATCCATAATCAATGCATTGAATGCATTCATAGTTAACAAGAACTTGCCCAGAGCATCTACTTTTTTGTATGTAGCCTGCTTGTTGGATTTTACTCTTTCATGTTGATGACATGCATACCACATGTCATCTACTCTTACTTTCGAAGGATTTCTAAGTTAGGTTTTCTAAACAATACATTAATAGCCATCTCCATTTGTTTTATCAGATACTCAAAGTTCTCACATGTCCTCTGCCTTTCAAACAATAATACACTTCTCTTTGCCTCAACGCTCTTCACAGGATTTGCAGATCATATTCTAATGCATCAATCATGTGACAAATTCCTCTTAAGTATATATTCTCACACATTTACATGTAATACTCTTGGTATTATCACTATCCATGCACTTGGTCGACGTCTGGAAGATATGCAACACAATGAAGCATAGACAAGCATTCTCGTTTACATTTGTTCACCATTAACACACTACGAGGTATTGGGATTGGTTCATACCACTAGCCTTAGCATATTGTGTTTCTCAAGGCACTCTTATATGCCGTTTCATTTCCTTATTGTATCACTTTAACGATTTGATACCAATTATTTTTCGCAACACTTTTCAATGATGTAAGCCGATTAATATTTGAAAGGAAATTGATTAATATTTAAACCTCCAATCTACCTATAAAGCTCTTATTCCTATTCACTTTACTTGTTATGGCCTATTTTTCATGGGCGTATGTTCTTTTCTAAATTCATGGTAATTAAAATCAATTACAATTAGACTATTTATCTGAATGAATTCAACTTTTAAATAGTATTTAAATATATAGACAGATAAAATATTTACCTATATGCGGTAAGAATATATTCTATTCTACCTTGATTCTACCATATCCACCAATTATATAATCAATGTCTACACAAACATTTACAAATATTACTATTATTTGAACACAATAATATGGCACAAAAAAAGATAAAATACTTTTAAATTTTCAACTTATTACTAATATTTATATTTTATATGTCTTCTATATAAAATAAAACAAAATATGTCCTACATGTCCAATCAAAACGATTTGCATGTTAACAAATAACTACGTTTAGTAAATAACTTTTATTCTTGCAGCTAGCATTCATTGAATTTGCATTTTAAATGGTTGCTTGACCAATCAAATTGCATTGCTTAAAATATTTTTGTCTTTATCCTATTGTTGGGATTTAAGGACATATTTTTTGTGTTTTCAAATTATGATTTATCTCTTTCTCCATTGGTTGGAGCAGGTCTATTATTCATTTTTGTTTAAAAAAATTTGACAATTTAAACAATCTTACTAAATTTTTGGCTAGAGCATTATACTAAAAGCTATTCACTTGGCAGAAGGAACTTGACGCACTGCGTCACTTGTTTTATATAAAAATATCTTGTATTATATGGTTTGGGGGTTTCTTTGGAAAAGTGTTTTTTTCTTATAAGAAAAAAAAAAGCTCATTTTTTGGCATGAAAAATTTGGGATTGCATTTTTAGGCATTGGAAATTTTAGTTGCATACTCCTTTTCTCCTTTTATTTGGTTGACTTGGATTTTTGGATTTGCCACTTGGGACTGTAGATTGGATCGTTATTGGGTGGAATGGAAGGGCTACTCTAAACCCTCTTCTTTTTCCTTCATTTCAAATTTTCTTTCTTGGTGGTAAGTGGATTAAATTGCAAGTTATATGAATGTTGTCTTGCTTTGGCCATGCACACCTTATGTGGTTGCATATGGCATTCTTCAACGTGTTTAAGCACATGCAAGGAATTGTTGAAGTGGATGAAATCAATTTAATAATTTCATGCACTTAAATATTGTAATTTTATATTTTGGACTGGAACTATGGAAAATTTCCTAAAAAACTTTATATGATTGAAAAATTGTGTATTTCATACCTTTAGATCCAAAAGGGTGTGCTTGGAATTTTAAAATTTGAAGTTTGAATTTTGGGTGGGGTTTGAGCTCCTGCCATTGTTTTTATATGAAAGTTGCAAAATTACATGTGCTAATGAAACAATGAAAATCTAGATTCAATATTGTTTGTGCATCATATTTTGTGGAATAAAATTATGTTATGGAAATGGGATGGGGAATCCTTTGGACATATGTGTGTCCTTTTTAGATCTTAATTTTTTTGTGAGCCATGTCTATATTGTGTTTTGACTATGTGGCCTTGGAACATTGAGGTCTTTAGATATTAAAGGAGTGGACTCTCTCCCCCATTTGCTTTAATGCAAACAATTTCAAGGTCAATGAGAGGTATGAAAAGATAATTAGTTAAAAAGACTGGAACTACATATTCCACACATAAAAAAAACTTAATCGAAAAGTTCACTTGTCATATGCCTAGATATGGGTATTATGCATGATTGTGAAGGACATGGTGTTGATCCTAGAGCGATAATAGTGTAATTAGGGACTCCATTAGATAGGACATAAACCTCAATTTTTCCCACAATGGTCATAAATTTCATGTAATGACACTCTATTAATGTACTAGTAATACTCCCTTCCTTGATTTATGCGTTGAATTTTGAATTCAATGAGTGCTCACGAATCCATTTATTTATGTTGGGTGTTCCTTGTATACTATGTTTTGATATTGTGTTAAATGTTTGAGTTACTCACGTGTCATACTCACATGTGTGATGTGTGTGTTGTATGTTGCCTAGTCAATTGCATCCTAGTTTAGAGGAGTAGGCCTAAGGGTTCCACATGGTTGGGTGACATTGAGCTATTGTTGGGGCCCATAGAGCCTCAAAGCATCATTGAGGGCATACAAGGATTTAATTATCTTGTTAGAGGTGGTAAATTATTATGGTGTACTTATATCAAACATGTATAATTCAAGACATTTGAGTCCTTATATGTAAATTTGACAACCATGTTTGAGAACATTTATGTAACATATTCTAAGTCACTCACACTTGTGGTGGGGGCAATACTAATTTTTTTAGTATATCTAAACCTTGAAGTTGAATATGTATGCATGTGAAATAAAACTCTTATCTTTTGGATTTATTTGGAAAACATGGTTAATAAATCATGCTTTATGATTCTTGTAGAAATAAGCATGTGTTTTGGCTAGTTATGGTATACTTGTTGATTATTAATATATGGTGTTCTCAAAGATGGAAAGCTTTACCATTTAGATCAATGTTTTTCCTTTTGAGTGCCTTTTTGTTTCCTTAACATTCATGCGGTTAGGGGACCTAACATTGGGTTTTGTTAGTTTTTTAGGCTTTTGGTAATTACGTTGAAGGTGTTCCCTATCGGAATTGAGCGGGCTAACTTTGGTCATCGACAATTCAATTATCTTAGAAGTGATGCAATACTATGGAAATAATGTTGGTCATTTGTTTTCATTGTTGAAATTTCATCAACGATTTTATGAAAATGGGGTCAAAGATTTGTGGTGTGAAAGGGAAGCTCATTGATTTTTTTCGGGAGCATAATTTCCAAGATTTGATAGCAAGGTGAGCTCCCATACCAATGGTATGACCATTCAAATGATCACACCCATTAACATCAAATCATGGTAACACTTCTACAACCAACAAAAACATTGAGAAAAACTCCAGATTTATGTTATCTATCGAATCGAAACACTGACAAGAACTCAAGGTCTCAACATGACAAAATGTCTTAAGAAATAAATTAAGAAACACACCTAATTTGATGGAGATGAATCATCATTACAATAGCTAAGGAGTAGTGAAGGGGACGTTGGGATTTCATACCTCCACCCTTCCCACCAATTGTTTTATTGCATCTTCCATGACCCACACATAGTACACAACTATAATATTTTAACTATTATATCTTTTATATGTTAATTTAATTTGTACTATATAATATATATTAATTAGTAATTATAATAATTTTATATTTACATTTAATATTTTTTACTATATTATATTATAATAATATAATTGTATATAATATTATATATAATTTAATTTGTATTATATAAAATGTATATTATATATTGATTATATATTGTATTATATTTATATGTTAATCTAATTTGTATAATATAAAAATATTTAATTATTAATTATAATAACTTTATAATTGGACAAACAAACGAAAAAGATTATAACTTTATGATTGCCCCTTAAAAAATGGTATGTTTACTTGGATAAACAAACAGATTGCTAAAAAACTTGATCGCTTTTTATTATCTGACAATTGGTTAAATGCCACCTGGGATTTCTCTTTGATCATCCATACCCTAGCTAGCTCTGATCATTTCCCAATTTCCTTCTCATTATTTGAAGATAGGGAAATGCTTAAAAGCCCCTTCAAGCTCGAGGCAATGTGGTTTTGAGATGCCAATTTTATCAATCTAATTAAGGAATGGTGGTTGAATTGCCCTTTCATTGAAGGAACAAGGATATTCCAACTAAGTAAAAAACTGCAATATTTGAAGAATAAGATAAAGGACTAGAACAAGACTCATATCAAAAATATTTTTTCCTGAAAAACTGAGGGTTGAATCAGAATTATCTGATTTTTATGAGGTGGTAATTAAAACAAGCATGGATAATACCCTCTACATGAAAGAAAAGGAATTAAAAGCCGAACTTGAAGAGATTCTTGCTCATGAAGAAAGATTTTTGAGGAAAAAGTCCAGGGAGACTTGGTTAAAAGAGGGGGATAAAAACACAAAATTATTTCATGCCTCAACCAAATTAAGGCGGCAATCAAATAAAATTTTCTCCATCCAGTCTTCCTCTGGAGAGCCTCTTTGCACAAAAAAGGAAATTGGGTTAGAAGCTATAAATTTCTTTCAAAATCTTTTATCCCCTGTCAAAATTCATAATTCTTTTGAGAATAATATGATTATAGACAATGTTCCATTATTAATCTATGAGAAAAATAACAAATTATTGATAGCTAAATTTTCCTTGGAAGAAGTTAAAAAGGTGGTTTTTTTTATGGAAGTCGAAAAGGCCCCAGACCCAGATGGTTTTACTACCCTTTTCTTTAAAAAATGTTGGGATTTTGTGGGGCAAGATATCCTGTCAGCATTGGAAGAGTCAAGAAGAAACATAAATATCTTAAAGGAGTTAAACACGACCTTTCTTTCTCTCATACCCAAAAAATATGATCCTTCTTCTTTTAATGTTTTCTGAACAATAGCTCTTTGTAACTCTATTTACAAAATATTTACTAAAGTTATTGTGTCTAGACTTACTAAGTTGCTTCCTTCAATTATTTTTGAAGAACATGGGGTTTTGTTCCTAGGAAAGATACTCTAAAAGGAGTTATTCTGGCCCATGAAGTTCTCCACTCTATTATGCTTGACAAATCCTCTACTGTTGTTTTAAAATTGGACATGTTAAAAGCTTATGATAGGGTAAATTGGGATTTCTTGATGGCTATCTTAAAAAAGTTTGGTTTCAGTCACAACTGGTGTAAATGGATTTATTCTTGCATCTCGGGTGCTAGGTTTTCAATAATTGTGAATGGCACTCCTCATGGTTTCTTTGCCCCGTCACAAGGACTGAGACAAGGGGATCCTTTGTCTTCCTCCTTGTTCATTTTAATGGCAGAAGGACTGAGTAGATCTATAATTGCAGCTCGTAATTTGAGGATTTGGAAAGGGATAACTGTTGCCATTTCCCTTTCTCAAATTCTCATTCCTTTTTTGCAGAAGACACTCTCCTTCTAGGTCAGGCAACAATGGAAGAGGCTAAAGTAATTAAAAAGGTTTTAACTGATTATTGCTCACATTCAGGTCAATTTTACAATTCTGAAAAATTGAAAATATTTTTCCTAAATGTCAGCACTATAGTCAAATCCCATATTCTAAAGTTTTGGGGATTCCAATGTGACTCCCTTCCATGCAAGTATCTGGGCATCCCCTTTTTTTCTGGGAAAGAAAAACATGATTTATGGGATAGAATAATTTCTTCAGTATCCAACAAAATTTCTCTTTGGAAATCGAAATGGCTTACCTTTGCTGGGAAATTGGTGTTGCTCAAATTTGTTTTATTCTCTCTTCCTATTTACCTAATGTCAGTCTTGAAACTTCCCAAAGGAAAAGGAAGTGCCCTCTAGAAGGTTTTCAAGGACTTTCTTTGGTCAAAAAATGTTTATTCAAAAAAGAAATTGTCACTTGTTGTGTGGGATTCTCATTGTGTTCAAGTCTTAGGGAGGGACAGGCTTGCGAGATATTTTCCTTCAAATTAAAGCTCTTGGTGCTAAATTAGTTTGGAGAATCTATGCTAATCCTGAAACCAAATGATGTTGAATCATGCAGTATAAATATTTAGACTCACTTGAAAGAGAGAATTTTTACCCAAAAGAATCTGCCATAAGGCTCTAAGATTTGGAATTTCATCTCCTCTTGCAAGTCTGTTATCATTCCTCATCTCTAATGGTGAGAAGGCTCTCTTATGGGAGGATGCCTGGAATGGTCATAAACCTCTTAGATCTTTTGGCAATTGGAAACATACTGAACCACTTCTTAAAGCTCACTAGGGTAACAAGGTTAGAGATTATCTAGAGGTTGATCCTACTAACCCCAGTCTTGTAAAATGGAAGGGTTTTGATTCTTTACAGGCTCCTTCACATGAAAAAGATTTATTAAAAGTGAAATCCTAAAGAGACAATTTTTTCTCTCTAATAAGCAAGATGAGACCATTTGGTTAAAGTTCAAATTTGGTCAATATAGTGTAAAAGAAGGATACAATTCTCTGGTCAATCAAAAATTGGAAAATCCTTGGCCCTTTAAAATTTGTTGGGGTCCACATGTCCTTCCTAAAGCAGGTGCTTTTGCATGGATTGCAATCAAAGTCAAAATTCTTATAGGTATGAGACTGGACAGAAGAGACTGGAAAAATGAGGTATCACTCCTTTATTTCCTTGTGTCATGTGTAGAAATTTCTTCGAATCTGCTAATCATCTTCTAATTGGATGTGACTTTGCTCACCGGTGTTGGTCTTGGGTTATGAACAAGCTTGGTTGGTATCTTAGAGATTTCCCCCTTTATAATCATCTGGAATATTTGGCTCGAAAGAAACAATCAAATATTTAGAAAGAAAGCTTCCACTCTTCTCCAAGTCTTGCACAAAATTGATCTCCATCTCTGAGGTAACAACAACTGCCTTATTCAAGACCACAAATTCAACAAGTACATATTCTTCCTGGGATGCATTCATACTAAAGAATTGGCAATTGATTAGACTTCCTCGAGCAAGTTTAGTTTCATTCAGGACTCTTGTGGTGAACATAAATTCAATAAGTTGGATCCCCCTCCTAGAAACTTTGTCAAATTGAACTTCGATGGGGCTTCGAGAGGTAATCCGGGCAAGTCAAGAATTGTTGCAATCTTAAGGAATTGGCATGGGGATTTCATTGGTGCTGCCTGTGAATTGATTCTTGATTGCACCAACAATGTCACTGAGTTTAAAGCTTTGAGAATTGGTCTTAGCCTAGCTAAGAAATTTTCCATCTCGCTTCTATTTATTGAAGGTGACTCAACGATTGTAATTTCAGCTTTAAAAAGAAGAGGCTTAGATGCTTGGCATCTGAATTATATTCTTTCCTTTATATTACAACAGCTTAAAGAATTCCCAAACATTCAAATTTCTCATTGCTATAGAGAGGCTAATTCTCATGTGGATACCCTTGCAAATAAGGTAATTGATGAAGCCCTTTCTTATAGAGAACTCTCAACCGAGGAGTGTGCTCAATTTTTTTGCAAGAAATAATTTCAAAATATTGCTTTTGGTCCCAATTTGTTTTAATTCTAATCTTGATGAGGTGGACTCTCCTAGTCAACAATTAGTAATAGCATACCTTCTTCTTGGTGCGTCACACCTAGCTCTGCTCTTTTTTACCTTGGAACTAGTTGTCTTCTCATGCTTCCTTCCTTTCAAACGAGTTGTACTTATTGGTGGCTACAAATCTTAAGAAATCCTTTGTGTAATCTGAACTTTATTCTTTGCACACTTCTACCCACCTTTGGGTCTGTTGTTTTGGTTGGCAGCAGCTATATATGGTGTCACGCTTTTGTTTCACACTTGCTTATCAGTTAATGCATCTTGTTGCTCGTGCGACCTCTTGTCATTTACATTTTGGGGTTGACACTTGTCCCCCTTTCCTCATGTGTGTCTACCACAATGAGCTTGTTTCCTTATGTCGGACATTCTTGAGGATTTCATGGCAAGTTTTGTGATTTGGAATTAATGGCTTTTTAAGGATTGTGGTACTGGCATTTTCAATTGGCAGCTTTCAATACTCTTAGCTAAATTTGGAATCTATAACTAATTCTATCCTTCTCTTGTGTTTGCCTACAGGAGGCCACTCTCACTGACGGACATTTGAGAAGTTTATTTTTAGCTCGGCCTATCTAATATTGTACTGGTGACATGATTTTAAATGTTGTCTTTTCCAATGAATGTGTCAAGCTTCGACATTTGGCTTTAATCAAGAATTTTCAAGTACATGCCTTGCTATGCATTAATGGTACTTTTCCTCCTCGCCTCTACGGGCTTCAATTGAAGCACAACCTCCTTAATGGTTGCTTTGTGTGAGGCCTCGTCATTTGTGCTCAGGCTGCTTGTCACACTTTTAAATATGGAAAGTTGGTGGCATTTTCTTCACTTTTCTCTCTGGTTCTTCCTTTGGCTCTAGTGTGGTAATGGACAGCTTGTTTAGGGTTTTTGTCCCTCCAAGGACTCATGATATTTGAGACTATTTTCCATTCACATTAGATAAATTGAGTCGAACATTTGCAATTGAATGCAAACAAGTCCATGATGTAATTGAGGCAGTGCTTGGTTACGACTGGCTGGATCTTCATGTTACGACTCTTCCACACGAGGTGGCCTCGTGCTTTGTCTCTAATCTAATGGATGTTTTGTGGTGTGTTGACATGGTTAAATTCCTGGAAGGCACATATCTTCTCCCATACATTTGTCCACTCTCCTCCTTGCAGCTTGTGTTGGAGAGTTATGACATTCTGTAGGGCTCAAATATGATTGGTGGTATTTTCTACAAACAACATTTGCTTTCTGATATGCGCTTCTCTTCTTTACTCTTCTCTATGACACATGCATTACTGGGTGAATTCCCACGAGAGTTCAACTTTCAGCTCCTTAGACTCCAGGCTCAATATGGCAACTCAGTTTGTGACTCAATTCAAGACCTTTACAATGTGGTTTTCTTGCTTACAAGACATGCTCTCTTTGAGCCCCATGACGAGCCTTTCTTTTCACCACTTGCGGATTTGGCTTCATCTGAGGAAAGTGCCTCTTGATTTTATTTTTCAATTTGGACACCTTGGTATCATTTTTGAATTTTTCCCTCAGTACTTATTCTCTTTGGGCCTTTTGGTTCAACTTGCTCAATCTCTTAATATTTTTTTTGAGGCATTGGCCTTTCTTGGTTTTATCCTTCTTTGTTTGTAGGTTGTGTTGTTTCTCTTGGGTTTTTTGGTTGCAGGTCTTTGTCCTTGGCTCTGTCAACTTTGAAATGACTCTCTTTTTGCTTCCTATCTACATATGGGCCTTTGTTTAGATTGCTTCTTTTTGTAATGGGCTTGCATGCCTCTTATGCCCTATGGGCTTATGCTACATCTCTTCTATATCTGGATGTAATGCCCTCGAGTTCATCTGTTTTGTTTAGGCTAACTATATGTCTTGGTCCCTGTAGGGATTTGATCTCATGCTCTCAAATCGTTCTTTGTAAACTCTCTTTTATTATTAATAAATCATTCTCTGTAAACAGGGGACCTCGTCCCCAATTTAAACATTCAACAATTACACCTTATTGGGGTTTGAACCTTGATGACACAAACAACATAACTTAACCATCATACCATGCCACTATTGGCTTATATTTATATTTAATAGTTTTTATTATAGAATATGATATATAATAATAATATAATTTTTACATAATTTTATATATATAATAATAAGTATAATTATATTATATAATTTAATTTGTATTATTAAAATATACATTATGTATTAATTATATATTGTATTATATATATGTTTAATAATTTCTAATATAAAATATAATATATGATAATAAATATAACCATAATATTATTTTTAAAATAAATTTATATTATATAAAATATAGCATATAACAATAATTCTGTGTGATGTAACACAATGACTTCCATGTTATCTATGTCTTATTCACTTAATCTCTCCTACTCTATATCTCTATCTTTATTTCTCTCTCTCGATATCCCTCTCACTCCTCTCTCTATCTCTCCATATCATGCTCTATCTATATCTCTCCCTCTCTCCCTCTCCCTCTCTATATGTTGAGTTGTCTCTCCCAAACTACCCCCTCTCCCTCTCTCTCCCCCTCTTCTCTCTCTCTCTCTCTCTCCCTTCTCTACTTATTTCTCTCCCTCTTCTCTCCCTCCCTCTCTCTATCTCCCCACTCTATCTCTTCCCGTCTCTTTCTCTCTCCCTCCCTCCCTATCCCCTTAGCTATCTCTCTATCTCTACCTCTCTCTTCCTTTCTCTTCCCATATATCTATATCTCTCTTTCTCTTCCCATGTATCTATCTCCCACTTTCTCTCTCACTCTCTCCATTTCTATTTGTCTATCTCTATTTCTCTCTATTTGTTTATCTCTTTGTCTCTATCTCCCCCTCCCCCTCTCCCTCTATATCTCCTTATATCTCTATCTGTCTATCACTCTATCTCACCATCTACATATATCTTTCTCCCTCTCCCTCTTCCTTTATATCTCTTTATCCATTCCTCCATATCTCCCTATCTCTCTCTATTTTCATCTCTCCCTCTACCTCTCTCTATCTCTCTATATATTTGTCTCCCTCTTCCTCTCTCCCACTATCTTTGTCTCTACCTCTATCTTCCTATGTCCCCCACTATCTCTAGACATGTCTCCCTCTCTCTCCATCTCCCTCTTCCTAGACCTATATATCTATATCTATTTTCCTCTCTCCATTTATCTCCATCTCATTATATCTCCATCTCTCTACCTTTATATTTGTCCCTCTCTCTACCTCTCTCTATATGTCACTTCCTATCTCTATCTTTATCTTTCTATCTCTCCCTTTCTAATTTTCCCCCCTCTCTCTTTCTCTCTGTATCCATCTCTATCTCCATCTCCATGTATCCACCTCCATCTCCATATTTATCTTTATATCCTTAACACCCTCTCTCTCTTCCCCCCCCCTCTCTCTCTCTCTCTCTCTCCCTATTGCAAACATAACATGAGTCTATTGGTAATGGAACCTAATTATCTTATTGATTCAAAGAAGTGTTTAGATCCTTGTTGATTTGAAGATATCACTTCTCCATTGAGACCTTTGTTGCACAAACATCATTTGCTAAATGGCCTACCAATTGATCTCATGTAATACATAAATGTATGCAAAAAATAAACCAAAAATTTCCCTAATCGACCAACCACACCTCTTCGACGTACCCATTGCACACCAAGATGTGATAGCTAGTTTATTGTTCAACTAATAAGGAGCATTTATGTGGTAGAGTGCTTGGTCAAAGCCATTTTTATACAACACACAAAATGAGAAAACTATGTATCGTTGTTTGTGAAATTAGAGTTTGTTATCTAGGACTTCAAAGTTCTATACAGAGTTGTAATTTTTTTTGGACTCTAAAAGTTTAAATTTTGTTGGATTCTAACTTCATGTTGTAATTGTTGCAAGGTGTGCACCCTTGGTCTCCTTGTGTTGTGCACCGCAACGCTCAAGCTTGTGACATGGCTTAACTGCCTCCCATAGATTCATTAATTATGGCGGTTGTATTGGGAATTAACAAGTCGATCTTTGGTGCAACAACAACCGTGTGTGCATCAATTGGTATTAAAGCCTGGGTCATAGGTTCAAACCCCTCGCTTGCGATTGGGGGGGGGAATTTGCAAGGTGTGCACCCTTGGTCTCCTTGCATCGTGCAGCGCAACGCTCGAGTTCGTGACATGGCTTAATCGCCTCCCGTGGATTCATTAACTCTGGTGGTTGTATTAGGCATTAATAGGTCGATCTTTTGGTGCAACGACAACCGTTTGTGCAACAATAATTTGCATTTTGGACTCTAAATTTCATTTTCAATTCTACATCAAATTTAGACTACATGTTATAATTTTTATTTCAAACTCCAAAGACCAAGTTTCAATTATGTCAAATTCAAACTTCATGTTATAATTTGAATGTTGTAATTCACATTTTGAATTTCAAAATTCAAGTTTTAGTTCTATCAGATTTAGAATTCATGTTGCAATTTTCATTTCAAACTTTGAAGAATGAGTTTCAATCTTGTTGGAGTTTAAAGTTTGGAGTGAAAGTTTTCCTTTGTGCATTATCAAGTGTAAATTGGATGGTGCAGGGGCACCTTTGAACAAAATTTGTCAAACAAGGTTGATCATGTGTAGGCTTTAGGATTTTGAGGTAATATGCACTAAATAAGGTCACTTAGACCATTTTAATGTTGTAATAAGTCATTTTAGTTGGTTATTAGGTGTCTAGGGGGTCTAGATTGCAAAAAGTGCAAAAATATTGAAAAGTTGTAATTGTGCAAAAATTATGCAAAATTGAAAATGTTGTAAAAGGCAGGTTTAGTAGTCCAACGGTCACTAGGATTTGAATGGTCGTTTGGGAAGTTGGGACAATTGGTTTTGGTGGGAAAATGCTTTAAATATGTGAAGAAGCTCGATGTAATGGTTGTTGAGACACTTTTGAAGATTGACACATTAATAATACTCTGTTTTCTCCACTTTTTTTGTATTTTTTGTAATTGCAAGGTTGTTGTATGACCCGTACAGTATAATATTGATTCAAATTGAATTGGATTGCATTGTAGACTGTCTTAGCTTTCATTTGAATCTACTTTGGAGGAGTTTCATTGAATTTAGTGCATTTTATTGTTGAATCTCAGAGACCGGGTCAAAACTTGCAAGGTTAAGGGTTTGTAAATCTTCAAAAATGAAAATTTGACCCATTCCACTCTTTGTGGCTACTGTAACTTGTGGAATGGGTCTGATCTATCAGGAATTAGATGTGTGAATGCTGTGAGAGTGTAGGGGAGGTTGAGTGATGTGTTGGGCATGAAGCCCTAAAGTGGAAAATTGAGTTTTCCATGTGGAATTGGGTGGTTTTGATATGGAAAAGTGTGTAAAAGGTTGGGGCAGCATTATTTATTGATTGAATAAGTATGTGCAAAGGTATTTTGACCTGGTTGAGGGCTAGCAAGATTGTGTGAGGGTTGGAAGTGTGGTTTTCAATAAAACCCTAGGTTTTTGGCAATAAAAGAGGGTTTTTGGTTTTGGCTCTTTGGAGTGAGTGTTTCTATCAAAAAATTGTGTAACATTAGGTTTGGACACCTATTGAGTGTTTCCCTAGTGGTTTTAGAGGTTCGAGAAAAGTTTTAAGACAAGACTCTTTGTAAAATAAGCCTAATTTGAGGTCTAGTTGGCGTTAGAAACCTGTTTTGAAGAAGTTGTTGAAAAGAAACCTATTGAGTGTTTGTGGTATGTTGTTGAGCGCCTTGATGGGTCTTTGAATTGGTAATGGTCCTAGTCTGAGAGGACCTTCTCTAAAAGATATGCCCGATTGAGACAGATTGCAAGGCTACAAGGAATTGTGTTGGTTTGGTGAAAAGAGGAAAATTTGAAGAATAGTGACTTGAGAGTTGTTGTTGAAAATTGTGTTGTGTGGTTGCAGGGCCTCCCTTGATTAGAATCAAGTGGTATCAGAGTGAAGGTAACAGATATTTGTGGAAGAAGACTACAGTTTGTGAAAGAAAGATTGGAAGGTGAAGAGGCAAAACTGAGAAGATGCCTCCAAAAGGAAAGAATGTGGCAAAGGAGATGAATGACTTGAAGGGTTAGTATATTAGATGGATCAGAGAATTGAAAGAGAGATTAGCAGCCTTGGAGACAAGCAAGTGAAGAGAAGAAGTTGAAAGTAGTGATTCAAATGATGAATACAAAGAAGAGTTTGAAGATGTTGAGGAAGAACTTGATCCAAAAGATCAGAGAATGGCCAAATTGTCGAAGATAGTCAAAGGTGACAAAAATAAAGTGAAGATTGATGTTCAAAAGTCTGGTGGAAATCTAAATGAAGAAGAGTTACTGGATTGGATAGCATCTTTGGACAACTACTTTGAGTGTGAAGACATTCTAGAAGAACAGAGAGTCAAGATTGCAAAGACAAAGCTTAAAGGTCATGCACTTTTGTGGTAGGATTATTTGCAGTCAGAAAGAAAGAAGCAAGACAAATCCAAGATTGTATCATGGGACAAGATGGTACCCAAGATGAAAGGTAAATTTTTCCCTTCTGATTATTCTATTCAGATGTTTAAGAGGTTACAAAGTTTAAGGCAAAAAGAAATGGATGTAAAAGCATACACTAAAGAGTTTTACAAATTAAGTATGAGATCTAACCATAATGAGAATGAGGATGAGAAAATCGCTAGGTACTTGAGTGGTTTGAGATTGAATATACAGGATGAATTGGCTTTGACAAATCCAAGAAGTGTAGAAGAATGTTATCAAATGGCATTGAAGGTTGAAGAAAAGGTAAAAAGAAGACAAGAGAAAACAATTAGAGGAAGAGGTAGCACTACAAGAGGAAGAGGATCTTTCTCTACTCCAAGACAAACAAGTGAGAACCAAGAGGATGCACCTAAAAGAGATGAGCAAGTTGCAAATTTCAGAGGTGGTTATAGAGGCACACGAGGTAGATTTGGTGGTGGAAGAAATCCAAACATCTTTGCTGGTAGGTGTTAAAATTGCAATGAGTTTGGCCATCCTTCTTACAAATTCCTTGAAAATTTTGGTTCAACATCTAGTGGAGGAGAAAGGAAAACTGAAAGAAGAGCGCAAATTGTTCAAGAGGATGAGGCTAAAAGTTCAAACTCCAATAGTATTCATGTTGCTCCTGAAGTAGGTGAAAGTTTGATGATGAACAAACAACTCCTAAAGACATCCAAGGAGAAGGAGCTGATTCAAAGAAGAGCCTTATTTAGGACAACTTGCAGATGCAAAAATAAGGTATGTAAGGTGATAGTGGATTCAGGATGCACTGATAACATGATATCTAGTGAAATGGTAGACAAACTGAATTTGGAAAGAGTACCTAGAGAAAATCCATACAAAGTGTCTTGGGTAAGTGATAATCAATCCATTGTGGTGAGTGAACAAGCTTCAGTTGAATTTCAAATAGGTAGGTACAAAGATAAGGTGGTTTGTGATATTTTGCCTATGAGTTGTTGCCATGTGTTACTAGGAAGGCCCCGATAGTTTGACAGGTTAGCAATGTATGATGGGAGACAAAACACTTATACAATCGGAAAAGATGGAAAAACATTCACTTTAACACCATTGGTTGAAGAGACAAAAGAGCAAGGTGAGATCATTATGCTTGGAAGAAAAGAGTTTGTAAGTGTTGATGAAGGTAAGAATAAGGAATTGGCAACCATCTCAAGACATGACAAAGTTGAGACAATAGTTAGAAAAAGTGAAGATAATTTGCAGTCAGTTGCGAAAAAGAATGCTTTCATGTGGAAGAGGAAAGTAGATGGAAATGTGTCTAGATTTGATAGAGTGCAACATAAGAGTGAAAAGCCTATGGAAAGGCAAGAAAAGAGTGAAGGAATACTAGTTGGGACAATCATGTGCCCTGTAGTAATGAATACAGTGAAGAGGCAGTTTAGTGATGTTGGAACAGAGGTTTGTAAGGTTGATGGTATAGTGGAAAAGATATTTGTAGGTCTGATAGAAACTAATAAGTGTGATGGTATAGAAGTCTACAAGACTAACAGTGACAAGGGTGCAATTATGAAAAGCATTGGACATAGGTCTAAACAAGAAGCAAAGAGGGAAGTGATGGAAGATGGTAAAGGTTTTTGTACAGGTGTGGAAGAGAGTATAACAATAGTATGTGATGGAAAAGTTGAAGAACACCCCACAAAACAAAGATGTGACCAAGTGGAGCATGAATCAAGCAATGACAAGGACAAGCATGTCAAGCAAAAAGTGAATCAAAAGCAAGATGAACCTAATAAAGGAAACCAAGGAGGTTAGAGGCAAGTGATGATTAATGGTGAACAAGTTGCAAGATTCTTTCCAAGAGACTTGGAAAAATTCTGGGTGTATGGTGCAAGGGCACTTTTGAACAAAATTTGTCAAACAAGGTTGATCATGTGTAGGCTTTAGGATTTTGGGGTAATATGCACTAAATAAGGTCACTTAGACCATTTTAATGTTGTAATAAGTCATTTTAGTTGGTTATTAGGTGTCTAGGGGGTCTAGATTGCAAAAAGTGCAAAAATATTGAAAAGTTGTAATTGTGCAAAAATGCAAAATTGAAAATGTTGTAAAAGACAGGTTTAGTAGTCCAATGGTCACCAGGATTTGAATGGTCGTTTGAGGAAGTTGTAACAGTTGGTTTTGGTGGGAAAACACTTTAAATATGTGAAGAAGCTTGATGTAATGGTTGTTGAGACACTTTTGAAGATTAACACATTAATAATACTCTGTTTTCTCCACTTTTTATGTATTTTTTGTAATTGCAAGGTTGTTGTACAACCCATATAGTATCATATTGATTCAAATTGAATTGGATTGCATTGTAGACTGTCTTAGATTTCATTTGAATATACTTTTGAGGAGTTTCATTGAATTTAGTGCATTTTATTGTTGAATCTCAGAGACCGAGTCAAAACTTGCAGGGTTAAGGGTTTGTAAGTCTTCAAAAATGAAAATCTAACCCATTCCACTCTCTATGGCTATTGTAACTTGTGGAATGGGTCTGATCTATCAGGAATTAGATGTGTAAATGTTGTGAGAGTGTGGGGGAGGTCGAGTGATGTGTTGGGCATGAAGCCCTAGAGTGGAAAATTGAGTTTTTCATGTGGAATTGGGTGGTTTTGATATGGAAAAGTGTGTAAAAGGTTTGAGCAGAATTATTTCTTGATTGAATAAGTATGTGCAGAGGTATTTGGACCTGGTTGAGGGGTTAGCAAGGTTGTATGAGGGTTGGAAGTGTGGTTTTCAATAAAACCCTAGGTTTTTGGCAATAAAAGAGGGTTTTTGGTTTTGGCTCTTTGGAGTGAGTGTTTCTATCAACAAATTGTGTAATCTTAGGTTTGGACACCTATTGAGTGCTTCCCTAGTGGTTTTAGAGGTTGGAGAAAAGTTTTAAGACAAGACTCTTTGTAAAATAGGCCTAATTTGAGGTCTAATTGGCATTAGAAACCTATTTTGAAGAACTTGTTGAAAAGAAACCTATTGAGTGTTTGTGGTATGTTGTTGAGTGCCCTGATGGGTCTTTGAATTGGTAATGGTCTTGGTGTGAGAGGACCTTCTCTAAAAGATATACTTGATTGAGACAAATTGCAAGGCTATAAGGAATTGTGTTGGTTTGGTGAAAAATAGGAGAATTTGAAGAATAGTGACTTGAGAGTTGTTGTTATTGTTGGAAATTGTGTTGTGTGGTTGCAAGACCTCCCCTGATTTGCATCATTGGACCTCAAAGTTTGAGTCACAAGCATGTTAGAGTTTAGACTATGAGTTGATTTTTGCATGTTGTAGATGTGCAATTTGATTCTAAAGTATGAGTTGCAAGTTCAAATTGCAAGCTCAAGTTATAATTCCAATGGGGTCCATAAACTAGATTGACTAGTTGTGGGGTTATACTTGGCATGCTAGGTCTCTAGAGTGTGATGGTTGCAAGTACAATTGGGACTTTCCAATTCAAAGGGTTATTATTTGTAATTAGGATTGTGAAGTCTAAGGGGTTGCAAAATACAACTTGGAACCCAAAGTCCAAGGTGTTGCAAAGTGGTATGGGAATGTCACATCTCCACCCCACCTTATTAATTACAATTTTGGTGACCTTACTAGTGTTCAACTAAGTCTTCTACTTGTGTCATTATGCTTGGTGCATTGGTGTGAGTGCCAGCTATGTCATTGTTTTGTGTCATGACACCTTGTGCACAAAGGAGTGCAAGGTGGCTTGTTTAATGCCACTTTTATAACACAAAAAAGTTCATCTATTTTTATCTGCTAATTTCTTAGTTGAAAGCTTTGGTAATAACACTATTTCACTAGTGATGTTCTCCTTAATACTTATTGGTAACCTACTCTGCATTTCATCCTCTTGATAATGTTGTTAGTGGTGGAGGGATGAATGGTAAAGAAGGTGGAATGATGGTATAGGATGCATGAGAATGAACAATTATGTTTTGTTGGATATGGGAAGTAGGAACCATGAGAAGATTAATTGTAGTAGGAGGACTAGAGGATGAATGAGAAGTGAACATGCTAGTAGTAGCATGTGGAATGAAACATGTAGGAGATGAGGTTTGAGAGTTGACAATATAGAAGGATTCTTGGGAATGTTGGGGATGTACGTATCATTAGGACAACTTAATTACCTTCAATTTTGACTGATACCTTCAAACAACTCCATTCCTTAGGATTTTGTTACAAGCTTGCTATGAAGGGCGTCAACTAGATCAGGAGGAATTTGCATTATTACCAAGATGAACAAAATCCTCTTCGAACATTTGAGTAGTATTATCAATATCCTCTTATTCATGGTTTTAAGATGGGTATTGTGATAAAAGGATTACTCTTCATTAAGATAGATAATAATGTTTATATTATGATCATTGTTAGTTTTAGTTTATGACTCCTTTAAAGCAAAACTTGAGAGATTGGTTGAAATCTTAGCATACAAGCAAAAATGTTAAAAGAGATAAAGTTATAAAAATAAGAGGACATTTAGATTTGAAATAAACAAGATAAAATTAGATACATCAGATCTAAAAATTAGAAAAGGACACAACCTTAGTGAAAAAAAGAACTGCTTAATAAGTTAGGTTCACCAAAATGAAAAATAAAACTCACCCTTGATCCAAGGAGTAAAGAATAATTAGTTCACCCTATTCAAACCCTTAATAAACATAGTTGAGCTAAATAACTAACATGATGAGTAAATGATAATCAAATGAGAAGTTTGAAAGTGCTTAGTTCTTTGATAATGACCATGGTCCAGGTGTGATGAGATCGTATTATAGATGTGCTCCAAGAGCACTCACTGACTATAAATCTTAGACTTGAAGAGTTACTTTTGAAGTTAATAATTCTCTAGATACTGCACTACAACTAGACATGATCACACGTATGATTTTGTCTTGCTCCCATGTGATTCCATCCTATATGTCATGATCTTATCTGTACTAGTAGCCTACTCCCAAATCTTTAGCCTTTGATGCAAAAAGTTTAATTATGGTCAAGTGGTCTTAAAGAACATCTTTAAGATATTATATTATTAGGATTGAAGTGCAAGACTTCCTCGAGCATAAGTCAAGCCCCTCGTCGTTTCCACAAATTGTATGAGAAGATTCCAAGCATGCATGAGATGTAAGATGTTTGATGTAATAATCACAATTGCTAATAAAACATGGTTTGATATTAACTCTCTAGGCTACTTTTACAATGCCCTTAAAATGATCTAGATAAATGTTATGAGATGCTTTCAATTGATGGATTAAATAAATGCCTTAGGATTTATCTTTCAATATACAATTGTAGGTGTTAATTTGAAAGACTTCACATGTAAGTTGATAGGAATGGTTCAAATTTGGATGGTAGTCAATATATGGAGGGTGAAAAGAGAATTTGAATAAGGTGGACATGATCATACTTGTGGTTTTGTTCAAAAGATAGAATATGAGGTGAGAAAATAGGTAAAATTTGAGTTTGGTCCAAACCACAAGAGTTGAATCAGATCAAAGGATGGAAAATGGGTTAGTTTCAGTCAACTTGTACATTATAATCTCTCAATTTGAAAATTGCGATGACACTTTTAAACAAAAAGACTAAAATGAATACAAAATAAATGAAAAAAAATATTAAATATAAATTTTTTCTCATATACAATTATAATAGATTGCACTCAGTCAAAATATTCTTGCTAGTTCTCCCCTAGCTATTGAGAAGTCTTTTGTGTGTTATGTGATGTAACTCTTGAGTGCAATAAAATCATTAAGAAATGATGGCACATTGTAAACAAAGGGAACTCAAGCATGCGAAGTTCATCTCTACCTCCTTACATGTATTAGTAATGTAAGAAACCAAAGATTTCTTGTTTAAAACCAACTCCAACTACTACTTTTATGAGAAAACTACTTGTCCTAAGAGACACTTCTTAGGGTTAGCAAAAAAGCTCAAATCAAGACGCATTTTGTTCGTAACTACTAACAATGGACTCCTAACTTTGTTCCTTACAATTTACTTAAGCATCTATAGGTAGATCCATCATGAATCTATGACAAAATCTCTCTCATTCATGGGCAATAGACACATGCAAAAGCTCAAATATATGTTCCATTTTGATGGTCTCTAAACTCCACATAACCCAAACAAATTTTATGGCAAAACATATGAATAGAAAGCTTAGATCGTGAGCTATCGCTAGGCAAAAAGAACTTTGAAAAACAATGCTAAAATGGCACAGATCTATGGCACCAAAGGGGAAATGGAAACACAATGAAAGAAGGCAAGTAAAAGATAAAAAGAAACCTGGGAGCAAATGACAGCCGTCGATAAGAGATGATCGGAGTCAATCCGTGGCGAAGCATGCGGGTCAATCGCTTCCGTCCAACGGCGCCTGTCAGACGATCATCAGCCGTCGATCCCTCACAAAGAGCACACCCGTAGCTACTTATCCCTCGCCCCACCCCTTCCAATTCAAGCAAAGTAATCAGTGTCTGTGTTTTCGTTTGCGCTATTCTGCCATCGAATTTTTGCTAATTCGCACTGTTTCGATCTTTTCTTTGCTGTAAAAATCGTTCTTTTATTCTTCGAATTGTGATATTTGTTTTTTACAATGGCAACAACGGAAGCTGTTGAAAATCCAGTGGCCGCGGAGGCTACTGCCAATGAGGATACAAAGCCTACGGAAGAGAAGCCTACCAAGGAGAAAAAACTGAAGACGCCAAAGGAGAAGAAGCCTCGCGCTCCCAAGGGTTCGAAACCTGCGGCCGCCCATCCTCCTTATGTGCAGGTACAGATAATTTCCGTCGTCTTTCATTCCGTTTCTGCTTTTTAATTTTAAATCTCTTTCTAGGGTTTCAAGGCACTTATTCCCATTTGTGTTTTCAGATGATTACAGAAGCAATTACAGCGCTCAAAGAGCGTGGTGGCTCCAGCCCTTACGCAATTGCGAAGTTTCTAGGCGATAAGTATAAAGCCGATCTGCCTGCGAATTTCAAGAAGCAGCTCAATGTGCAGCTGAAAAATCTGACGAAATCCGGCAAGCTGACGAAAGTAAAGGCCTCGTACAAACTTTCGGCTCCCAAGGCTCCGGCAGCTCCTAAGCCTAAGAAGGAGAAGAAGACTGCGGCCAAGAAGAAGGCCCCCAAGCCCAAGGTCCCCGCTGCTAAGCCCAAAGCTCCCGCTAAGGCCTCTAAGCCCAAGGCCGCGAAGAAGGCGGCTCCAGCCAAACCCGCTGCTCCTGCACCTCCAAAGAAGGAAGAGAAACCAGCCGCCGCCGCTCCCAAGAAGGCGGCACCGGCTGCTAAGCCGAAGAAACCGGCCGCTAAGCCTAAAAAGACTACAACACCAAAGAAGCCGGCGGCTAAGCCCAAGCCGGCTAAGAAAGCGGCTACTCCCAAGAAGAAAGCCGGCCGCCCTGCAAAGAAGGCCAAAAAATGAAATTGAAAAATTAATTTGCAGCACTAGGGATGTACCATATTTTTTCTTTTTTCTTTTCGTCTTTTTTTTTTTGTCTGCATTGTAGGCCAATGGTTGTTCTGCGGTACAAAACTTTTCAAGTTAATCAAAATTTCGATCTATTTGTGTGTAAACACTGTCTGTGTAACGGAACAAAACCATTGTCAGTATTTCAAAGCTTCCTCTTCTTCTGATAATTGGGTATTCTATATGTAGTCAGTTTGTTTATATTTAGTTGCAGGATGGTTAAAATTGAGATGTGATTGTGAAAGGATGGTAGATTAATTAGATTATACGCACTGTGTTTTTTAATTCAGACGATTGAGGGGTGGTTTGAAAAAAAAATCAATGGAGAAAATTAACGGTTGTTGACGTCCAGCTGGATAAGGTGGTCAAATGACGTAATCGTAAATCTGGACATAATTCCAGAGCTTATTTTCTTTGTTAAAAGATCGATATCAATGAAAGGCTTGTTGAATACTTGTTGAATACTAAAAATAAAGCCTCTTGGTTACTTAATTTTCAATTAATCGAGACAAAATTATTAATTTTTAGGCCTTTTATTTTTTGTTTTTTTTTTTTTACTCGAAAAGTGAAATTGATAGGAAGGGTAGGCTTTGCATTCTTATTTTCTATGGTTGACTTGATTTATTGTACAACGTTTATCAGAGATCAAATATTCTGATGTTACGAAAAGCGATAAAAACAATAGCAACGAACATTTCATAATAAAAATCTAGTTTTGCTATACTAAATGTGGAGATGTCGGTTCAACAATTTTTCTTTGAAATTTAAATATCTAGTGCTATTTTGGCGTATTAAAAATCTAGTTTTGCTATACTAAATGTGGAGATGTTGGTTCAACAATTTTTCTTTGAAATTTAAATATCTAGTGCTATTTTGGCGTATTAGTAAAGAAAATGATTCTTTTTTGGGGGCAAAACTGGCTATGAAAAAGGCTCAGTTTTTGGGAATCGTTAATAGTTGAACTCCTCGACGGACGGTTATTAATCACTACTTATTTTGGTATTTATTTAGTGGGGGTGTTGAGGGTCATCCGGCTCATAAATAGAATGCATTCTAATCAATAATCAGAACTTAGCTCAAAATGAATGCTTTTAAAGTATTAATTGCCTTTAATTACTATGATTATTATCATCCATTAATCATATATTTTAATTATATCCTCAAATTTAATTTTTTATTGTTTTTGACTTGTGCTTGGGAATTATTGGATGGCTCTTCGCAACTTCCCACTTGGCATGATGGTGATTGGTACAATAAGTAAAATAATTCAGTGTCAATGATTAATAATCTAATTAGAGACGGAGTGAAATTAAAAAACAAACTATATATTTTTAAACAACTGCATATTTAATAAGGTGTGAGATGAATGGATTACCTCTCATAAATTACCATATAGTTGATTGCCATTTAAACGTTGAGGGATGAATGAATTACCTCTCATAAATAACTTAAGTATATTTAATTGAATTATAGAAATTCAGTTGGGTTCTTAGAATTATAATACCGTTATTTATGTTGATGTAGATTTGGATGTAGACCCTTTCCTCTTCGTATGTGCTGGATGAAGATTCCTTGTCATCAATATTGGAAATACTCCATCTTATGAAAGATGAGGTATTAATAAGAGTTAAAGTTATGCTCGAGTGTTTCACATCTTACTCATGGTATGTCTATGCAATAGATGGTGGGTAGTCACAAAATTAATGAGTAACATAGTTTTGATTGATAGGAAGTTGAGAACGTGTGCTTGCAAAAGCAATAATTACCCATGATGCTCTACTTTCTGAATGATGTGCTATGATGTGCTCATGTTCATATTAAAAAAATGTGACCACATACCCATATTATTACTCAACTTGCATGGTACCATATATTATTACTCATCTTGCATGGTACCATATGTATACTAATCTATTGATATTCATCTTGCATGGTACCATATGTTACTACTCATCTTGTATATGGTACCATCGTATGCTAGTCTATTGATCAAATATTATAGCATGAGCTTACAATGAAATCTTCTATGAAAGCATGTGCAAGAGTTGTAAATGAAGTGTTAGAAGCATGAGGTATTAACAACATTATGTTTCCACACTCCATGGTAATCAAGTGCTAAATTTTTTGGATTTAAATTGTGAATTTTTTATATCATTGTTTTGGATCAAATTCCATGATCCATCATCAAAAATGATTTGCATTCAACAGGATCTTGCTATGCAACAAGAGAATGTAAATTATCCTGTTGATGGATCATGGAGTTTGATATGAAATGCTGATTTAAAAATTCACACAATTTAAATCCATAAATTTTAGCACATGGATCATGGAGTTTGATATGAAATGCTGATTTAAAAATTCACACAATTTAAATCCATAAATTTTAGCACTTGAGCATGAGGTATATTAAATCATAATAAAGCTCTTCACTGAAAGTCTTTAAATGTATGTATTAGAAACATATCATCATTGATATGAGATAGATGTGATTTTTTTTTTTTATCACTCCTATTATCACTAAACCCTTCAATTGATAATTTTAGACCGAAATTTTTGAGGATCTTTCAAACAAGTATCTTCCTTTATTTTCTATTTCAGCTTAGGAAATTGCAAATTATTGTTAGGTTAAATAATCATACTATAATGTGTAGGAATATCATTGCAATGCTCAAAAACATCATGAATAGCTAAAGAGGGTATAATCTCATCACACAAAATTATATCCCTAGATGTTTCACCATAAGGTAAAGATACATTATCATTTTCACCACACAAAATGTAATCATCATGAAGCAAAACATGTGATGTAAAAAAAAGTAATGAATTTCACACAAGAATTCATCATTTATATCATCATCATGCAATGAAGGAAAATGTCTCATGAGTAAAACATCATGTTGGTCATTACTATCACTAATCATAGGATGAGTATGAGCAAGATGAATGAAGTGAATCTATTTAGGAGAGAAGGAAATACAATAACCAACTCTATAAAGGAGGAAAGATCACATACATGATGACACAACACCTCCATTAAAAATGCATCCCCATCCTTGGGATAAAAAGGCATAACAATAAGGATAGAGGGATCACATGCCACAAAATGTAAACACATTGAAACTAGTAAGGCATTAATGGATAAAGGTCAAAGGTAAAGTTATATGAGAATCCCTAATAAGTGATTTAGTAATAACACACAAAGCACACAAAGGTGGAAGGGTAGCATCAAATATATATCAAATCAAAATAGAACAATAAGGAACAAGGGAAGGTGGAACCAAACCCTAATCAAATCTAAAAATCAAATATAGAAATAAGGCCAAAGCCCTAGTAAAATTATAGAGGGGCTCAAATGTTAGGTTCGCTAAAATGAAAAGAAAAATTAATCACAATAAAAAATAATCTAATTCAGGGTAAAGAGTCAGGACTATACATGCATACTTAGTATATTAAAAAATAGCGATAATGAGTTGCAACCATAGTGCTACTGAAAGTAGAAAAGAAAAATGCACAACCCTTTTTATTGGGACAAATGACCCCCAAAAGAGCAAAGACTACCATTAACACACTTCTTTGCCTTCAATATCCTTCAACACTTAGATAACACTAGATGTGCCCTATTGCCTTGCTTTTATGCATGCCACATGTTAGATGAATGCTAATAGGAATAAAAGAAATCCACAAAACATGTGGTCTATATTGACATGTTGGAGACATAAAATAAGTTGATTTAGATGGAAGACAACATGAGGTGTCCTTTAGGGTTAATTTCATCACATGCCACCTTGTCAATTATCATTTTTTATTTGCTTCCAAAGTTATCCCAAATGTTGTTAGACATAGTGTTGTTAAAGTAAAACATGTTGCAATTGGAGTGTAACAAGTTCTTGCTGAAGTGAAAGTATTATTGAAATGAAATTGGATAAGAAAAGATAGTTTGAATTATAAATTTTGATTTCAAATCTAGTATGAGAAGAGTGAAAGAACTAAAGTGAAATTTGATGATAGATTTGAACTCTATAACTAAGAGTATTTTGCACCCACAAATAAAGATTCTCTTAGGTGTTTGTACTTATAATAACAAATTGGTAGTATTAAAAAACACCTATAAGAGTGTGTTCGGTAGGGATCTTCTTGATGCAGGAGCATCTAGTGGTGTAAGGGCAATCTTGCATCACTCAAAAATAGTTAAATTTCAAGTTTATCATTTTTTAGATGTTTTTATATTTTTGGATACCCTTTTCATCATAATGAAATTCCCAATTTATGGTTTTTATTTTCTATTATTGGGTTGAAAGATATTTCAGTTTTAGTTTCCCATATTTGCACCTGAAAATCTTTCGAGTTGGATTTGAGGCACTTAGAGTTTCCAGAATGGCCCCAAAACTTGCCAAAATTAGCGTAACAAATTTTAAACGCGTTCTTGACTTCGAGGCCTTTCCAACGGTTCAAACGGTTCGCGAATCGGAGCCCCAGATCAAAAGTTATGGCCCCGAGAAGTTGGCGCACTTTCTAGAAAATACAATGGCAAATGTTCTTTTGAAATTTGAACTTCAAGTTGTAATTTTCCGGCGCCAAACCGCCTAAACTCAAAATTTGAATGTTGTTTTGGCTCCAAACTTAAGAGGAGCTCTATTTATGGGTGGGTTTCTAATTTTTGGGTAACTTTTTGGGGACAAGCCCACACATTGCGAAAGGGTTATTCTGTAGCTTTCTATAGCTTGCATGTGTTGTAGAACTTGGGGATTTGAGATCCTCTGCATGTAAGAAGTTTCATTTTCTAAATAATAAAATTATTTTCTTGTTTGTGGGTTATTTTCTATGTCTCGGTTGTGCCCTCATCAAGTGGTATTAGAGCGGGTTTTTCTTAAGTGTGTGGACAGATCATCAATCGTGAGGCA